>JBBPBX010071309.1:0-18357 GCA_038048925.1 Garcialebias charrua | reverse complement strand
CCATCTATTATTTTCTGTAAGTTTCAGGTGGAGGACTTGAAGTTTCTGGGTGTTTTGCTCCTGAGTGATGGTAGGATGGAGCGAGAGATGGATCTACAGATTGTCCTTAGTAATGAGGGCGTTGCTTTAGTCAGTTGTAGTGAAGAAAAAAAAAAGAGATTAAAACACTCAAGATTCAGTTTGATTCCAATGGAAATTTTGTGAATTTTGTTGTAATTTTGAATCTTCAACAGTTGCAGCCAAGAGAAATATAGGCTTTAGACCAGTCTGGTTTTTCAATATGAATCTAGTTTTATTTTATTTTATATATATACATATATATATATATATATATTTTTTTTTTTAAATGAGAAAACTGTCTTCAGACATTGAAAGCACAATCACTAAGTATTTTTCCAAATAATGAGTATTATGCAAGGAGACAACATCCTTGATGAATAATTAAGTAACAGGCCATATGTGTGCTTTTATTTTATATATATACATATATATATATATATATATTTTTTTTTTTAAATGAGAAAACTGTCTTCAGACATTGAAAGCACAATCACTAAGTATTTTTCCAAATAATGAGTATTATGCAAGGAGACAACATCCTTGATGAATAATTAAGTAACAGGCCATATGTGTGCTTTTCCAGAGTGGCCTCCTGTAGCCATAAAGAACATCAATAACGTGAATAAGACATGATGAAAACATGCTTTCCCTGTGAACTCAACCTTGACCCCGACCTAACCTCGAGAGTTGACAAAATATTTGGCGTCGATTGAGATTCTGTTGGTTTGGGATTCAATGCAAACGCGTCCATTTGTGTCCCATGACACTCGCGTGTCACGTGCGGTGTCACGTTTGGTCAAAAGGATGAGTCGGGCTGTCAGTCAGCCGGTCCCATTACACACATCAAGAGAAAGCGCCTGAGGCTTCGTCCACTTAAGGACCAAAATTATTACGTACGTTATAAGTGCATCTATTTGTGAGCACGCAGAGTGCAGGTGTGAGTATTTATGAATGGCGGGGGTGAGTGTGTCTCATAAAGCATTTTCTATGAGTGACTGGGCCACTTGGAGGTTAAGTGAGAGCATCCCTAAAGGGCAACATGGGATTCCACAAGGGATGTAAACTTCTGCACACAAAGATATACGACCAGACCTTCAAGCAAGTCCTGGTGGAGTTAGCAGAAAGACAGAAGACTTAAAATAAAAGAAGAAACATGAAAACATGTAGATGAAAGAGTGAGCTTCAATGAGAATGTGGACTTTAAATTTGCTGTTTTGGCCCATGAAAGAGTTTAGCTTGTCTAGTTGTGCTTCTACATTTTTTCTTTAATTCAATTTAATGCAGAGGTTAATTTTCTCTATCAACCTCCAACAACTGTGTTTGTACTTTCACTTCAGAGCTCATACTATTAGCCATTAAACATCAGTGAGGGAAAATGAAACTTGGGAACAGTCAGCTGTTATACTGTAGTGTAACAGCTCCACATTTATTTATCTACTGGGAAGAATACATAATACTCCATATCCTTGACAACCATTACTTATGTAGATTGATCAGCATTAGACATATTGTCAGTACTGTTCGGTAAGTGGATGTGTCTGGAGGAGGAGCAAAGCTGCTGGTTGTTGATTCAACTTCTAAAGGTAGCGTCTCCCTGTTGGTGATGTTGGTGAACGGTATTTGTGATGAAGTCTACCGAATGTCTCGAAATGTTGTCAGCATGGTATGCTGTTTGCAATAAAATACAGGTAGTCCTCGGGTTACGATGGTCTCGAGTTACGACGTTTTGTGGTTACGTCACACATCTCATTAATAAAAAATAAAAAAAATTATTTTGAAAAAACAGTTCCGGTTGTACTTCCTGTTTGACGGTAGAAGTAGCAGTAGCTTGACGCAGCGGAAAAACACAGAGAGAGACCCGCTCTGGACCGAGTTTCACGGCAGAAACAGCAAAGCAGTGGAAGTGGAGATCTTACTGGACAGAGGTTGACGGCGGTTTTACAACGGAATACGGCAGATTGACGGGGCTGACGGCGGTTTTACGTCATAAACAAAAGGTTACCCTATTAGTACACTCATTGGTTTTTTTTCTTTGACTTTTTAAAATTTATTTAAATCCAGAGTTTTTCTGAAGACCCTTCAGCCCACCGGACGCTTCAGATCCTGTAGCCGAACATGAATCCTTATTTTTGGTGAAACTTACTGGTCTGTGGTCAGATATGGTGATTATTTTTCTAACAGTTTTCTTTTTATTTAATAACCTTTTTTTCCCCTTCCTTAAAAAAAAAAAAAAAACTCTAACTGTAGAAAGTTTCTAAATAGTTTGTCGCCTTTACCGACCCTGAAATATCAGCGAGCTGTGGAGTCAGTTGCTGTCAGCTGTGCAAAGTCCATTCCTGCAGCCTGCACGCATGTCAAACAGCTTTTTCAAATTAAACTTGTGCAAATTATAAGTGAGCTTTTCCACTTTAAATCCAAACAAAAACAATTTTGTTGGCCGACATGAGAGGCGGGACTCCGCACAGATGTCTGGCTTGGAGGATGTCCTGCTTCAAGAGTGAGTAAAAAGCAGAGCGCCACCTAGTGAAATAACATAAAAGTTTAAAATGTAGGGATGGAGGTAAAAGGAAAACACATTACTGAGAAGAATGCATTGTATTATGATAAATATGTGATCGAAAGTTGTATTTTTTAATGTGGCTGATTTTTCCACTAAGGGACACGAGAGTGGAGTAAAGCTACTGTGAGGTTATGAGAAAAAAATACATCGAACTGCAGGTGAAGCTCGCAGATTACTGTGCCATAGTACTGCCGATGCGTTTATACTCCTCTGAAACCTGGTGCCTGTTTGAAGGTGACATTAGGAGGCTGGACGTGTTTCACATAAAATGCCTACGTTCCAGCTTGTGCATCAAATGGCAGGATTGTGTCACAAATGCGATGTTCTTCGTCGCTCAAATACCTACGGCATGGAGGCCCTACTGATGGGAGGACAACTGCAATGGTGCGGCCACGTCCAGCGAATGGAAGACTGTAGACTACCAAGGAGCGTATTCTACTCAGAGCTTTCAAATGGGAAGCGCAACTCCGGCGGGCAGTACCTTCGCTTTAAAGACGTCTTCAAATGTAATCTGACTGCTTGTAGTTTGCCCACCGAAGAGTGGGAGGAGGCTGCTCAACGAAGATGAAGTTCAAAGGTCAAGAAAGGCGTCTAAAACTTTGAAAACTCTCGCTTTTCCGAGTTAGACCTCAAACGACAAATTTGCAAGAGCTGACCTAAACCCTCCTACAAGTACACCACAACAGTGTGGGCCAGCTATAGTACACGACCTGCGACAGAGTATTTAAGATGAAGTTGGGATTTGCCATCCACATACGAGCACATGCCAGAAGCTAGCGAGGGTCGCCATCGCCGGATATGACGCGGACGACGTGAGAAACAAGACAGAATAAAATTAAGCTGCTGATTTTTTTCTCCATAAGCTCTTCCATTGGATAAGAAAGCTATTGTCTGATACATTTGCTCATTACATTTTGGCAAAACGTTCAAACGGCAGCATATTATTAGGATTACAGTTGCACCGAGACCTGGTCTATATAGGCTCAGAAACACTGATCCGTTTCTGTTTTGTTGAGAAGTTGTTGCTCCAAAGAAAAATACTTTGTGGCGCGGACGTCTTCGCTGACAAGACCGTTGCACTGGAATGAAGTGATAGTGATAAAGAAAAGAAGGTGCATGGGCCTACAGCGTGTTGGTTCGACTCCATCACACTGAGTGATGGGTCAAAGACACATGCAGGAGCCTGCAGTTTGTCAGTCACCACACACACACACACGCGCGCGCGCACTGGGAGCAGAAGTGGCTCACTTTCTAGATTTAAAGCAGGACTGAGCTTCTGGTTGCAAATGCCAGGGTGGTGCCCATCCATCATGCTGCCGATTCTTTTGGGCCAGTGAGTGATGGACCCCGGCCCGACACAGGCCCTCAACTTCTGTTTCTGCCACACAGTGAGAGACGAGGGGGTGATGTACACGGCCGCTGGAGACACATAAGTATTCTGAATGTGTCAAAGTGTTAAGAGAAAAGGGGGACAGGCCAAAGGTCCAGGAAAGGGAGCGGGTCAGGGTGCCAAAAGGGGAACCAGAGAGGCCCCAAAACACCACCGCAACAAGACGTACTTACAGGGAGAGATCTCAGCAGGATTAAACATCTTAGCTTCTCATCCAGCTGATATTCTTGAAGGTCAGGGAACTGACAGAACTCTCACATTACTGCATCATTAGCCGTGTTTCCATCTATTTTCAATTCGAATTTTGAGCGAATTTTTGAAAATTCGCAAAAATGTAAATAAAAATTAATGCGAATCAGAAGTGTTTCCATCAACTGGCTTGAAGCGAATCCACCAGGCCACGCAAAGCGGCATTACGTCAGACGTCAGCGTTACGCACGTCTACAGTAAACAGGAAGTAGCGGTTGAAAACAGGAACCGAACCACACATCTCGGCAAAATGGAGAGAATATTTCAGGAATGTGTTGCTATCGGGCAAGTTGTATTTATTCTGTCATGCCAACTAGTTTTAGCGATGTTACAGCGGAAACAGCTGATCAGTCACATGACGTGAATGTTCGCTACGTCAGAACTGAGTCGGCAAATCTGTTTCCATCTCTCGTTTTGCGCATCAGCTCTGTTTCGAAAAACCCAAAAACCACCTCAAGCGAGCGTATCAACTTCTTTGCGAATTAGAGGAAGTTAATTCGAATCGTGCCGTTTCCATTCACCTTTTCTGATGCGATACTTCAAAATGCGCATCAAGAAACCTTGATGGAAACACGGCTAGTGACGTTCCACAAAAAGGGAGTTTAGGACGTTGCGGCTATTTGGTGAATAATTTTAGATACATCGAGATCTGGGACTAAGTTTGTTAAAAACGTTCAATCAGAAACAGGTCGTCTTTTACAGCCTGCAGTCCTGTGAACACGAGGCAAACTTGTGTATTAAGACAAATAATTTGAAAAGGCAAAACAATAAAGCTCTGGCTGAAAGGACGACGGGAGCTTCAGCCACATTTACACAACAGTAGCTATGTTTACATGCACAAAATTCTTTGACCGGATTGAAATGTTTTCAGATTACATAATTAAATATTTAAACAATTAAATAATGATTAAATAATCCTCCTGCTTCCTGGAATATCTTACAAAAAGATCAGAAGATCTCGACCTTGACTTCTCTAAATGGCTTTAAGAATCTGTTGGAATCCTGGCAAAAACCAATGCAGACATGTTCCTGTTTTTGATTTTCTACATCTACCTTATAATTTGTCTGTTTTGCTACTTTGATATCTTTGTTTTAATTTGTTAAAAAAAATGTATTTCTCTCTTATGTTTGTCTATTGTTGATTGTTTAAGGAAATTCTATTGTTGTTGTCATCACTCTTTAGTTTGTAGACAGGTCCCTCTTGTAAATGAGTCCTCGAGGCTCAATGAGATTAACCTGACTAAATAAAGGTTGAATGAATTTGAATGTATGGTTTACACGAGCACAATCCGTTCACGACGAGCGTTTACACGCAGCGGGTTTTTATTCTGAATAGAAGCACTGACATGCGCAGAGTGGTAAACTCTCCTAAAAAAGAAAAACCACAGAAGAAGAAGTTCTACTTCCGTTCTGAACGTAAACAAACCTGATCGCCCAGGATTTAATGACGGTGGAGACGTTGCTGCACTCCCTGATTGAGCTACAGGTGATACGGATAATTTTGAGCTCTTTCAGAGTCAGAGAGTCTTTATTGTCATTTGCACCGCATGTGGTACATGTGATGAAAACGAGATTATGTACACAGGGTCCCAGTTACATCCAACAACAAATGCAAGAGAAAAACAGTAATAACATCTAGGATTAACTAAGAAAAACATCAACTAGTAATACACTAAGCCCTAATGTAATAGAAAAACATCATTATAAACAGCAGCACGAACACGAGTCTGTATGAGCAGATGGTCACAAATTCATTCATTCAACCTTTATTTATACAGGCTAGCCTCGTTGAGTCACGGGGACTCATTTACAAGAGGGACCTGTCTCACTCACACCAAACAACCATCCACTCTCTCACTCACACCTAGGGTCAATTTAGAGTCACCAATCAGCCTAACAAGCATGTTTTTTGGTCTGTGGGAGGAAACCGGAGTACCCGGAGGAAACCCACGCATGCACGGGGAGAACATGCAAACTCCACCCAGAAAGGCCCCGGACCGGGATTTGAACCGGCAACCTTCTCGCTGAGAGGCAGCAGCTCTACCAGTTGTGCCACCGTGCTGCCCAAATGAACACAGCAACAAGAAAACAGATCAGCATCAGCATGATGTGATATTTTGCAGTGTTTATTCATATTGATTATTTATTCATGAGTCTAACAGCCTCAGGGTAGAAGCTGTTCCTCAGTCTAGTGGTTCTACATTTGATGCTCCTCAACCTCCGTCCTGAGGGGAGTGGGGCAAAGAGTGAGTGTGCTGGGTGAGTGGGGTTTTTCATGATGCAGGTGGCTCTTTTCCTGCATCTGGAGGTGTAAATGTCTGTGATGGTGGGGAGACTGACTCCAAAGTTTCTAGTAGAAATGTTGTGTCGCTCACCGACCAGTTTTACTTCCCCGACATATTAGCATTAGCCAGGAGGAAATAAGTGAAACAGACAGGTCACACATGCGCAGTCAGGTCAGTTTTCCACGATCTGAATAAAATGAATAGATTAATGCACATCGTTCGGATTATGAACCGGCATGAACCACCCCTCTCAATCAGATTGCAAATTCTTTCGGATCAAGCTGAATCAACAAAGAATAATCCGAGTGGGGCGTTTACATGACACATTTTTATTCTGAATGGTCGTTTAATCTGATTACAGGTAGTCCCCGACTTACGAGCGAGTTCCGTTACAACGAGTTGCTCGTAACACGGAAATCTCGTAATTCGGAACGGCCGCCACGTGTCTCGTAAGTCCGGAATTTCGCTCGTAAGTTGGAACGGTTTTGCTAGCGCGACTACAAACACTCGTTTTTCATCGAAAAACTGCTTATGAGTGCATAAAAATGATCGGAAACGTGTGTCCACATGTTTAGCTAACGAACTGTGGTGAAAAAACACAGAAAAACTCAGTATTTTTTGCGTTTTTTCCAAAAATTTGCCAGCTCATAAGTCCGGAACCTCGTAGGTCAGAGCGCTCGTAAGTCGGGGACTACCTGTACTTATGTCCACGTAAACATAGCTAATGAGACTTAATCAGACAGAAACGTCTAAAAATGGAAGGTCCACCAAGAAACTCCAGAACTGAACAGCCTCCACATCTGAAGCCCATCTGGCAAAGTAAAATACATTTCTGGTATTGGTAATGAAACACAAAAATGTTTATGTGATTTCCAAAGCCCCTGAAATTATTAGATTGATCTTTACTCGTTTTTTTGTTGTTGTTGCAAGAAATGGTTTGATTACTTCTCCTGAACCGTGTCGTGTTCACATTAAGACCGTTAACGTGCTCCTCTGGTGTTAATGAAAAGGACTGGATGCACAATAACCTACAGAGGATAGATTTGCCCTCTGAGTTTCTGTGCGTAATAACTAATGCTAGATGGTTCAGTCTGGCCCCACCCCCGAGCAAAATCTGCTTCATAAGAGGGGCTCTGGTTCCAAGAATGCCATCACATTATTGGGGTGAAGAGCGAGGGTTCATGGGCTAAAGGTCAGCAGGGACAACAGGGACGATAAGAAACAGTCGAGTATCTTGTCAGCATGGGTGCTAATTTGGTAAGGGCAGGAGGGCAAAGGGGTCTGAAGAGGACCAGTAGGTGCACCGAGAAGGACCAGGCCAGCATGAACAAACTGCTTTCCCTGGACCTGATCCTCTCCAGGAATGTTGTCCTGCTCGCACCTTTTGGTTCCAGTAGTATTTAACTCAGGGTTGTTTTCCTGGATGTCTTCACATGCGTCCTTATCACTTCCTGCCCTTCTCTTGTGCAGCATCCTCACCCACCCACGGCCCCACTCGCTCCACAGTGGCACTCTGGGTGCAGCTGCCAGGGCCTAATTGGTCCCGTTGGGCCCGCGGACGAGCTGGCAGCAGTTCGCTAAAATGCTGATCACAAAAAGGAGGAACGGGCATCTGCTAGGAGCTAACACCACTGCTGAACCGCTGGCATGGTCAGCTCACTCACACACACACACGTACACACATGCATGTTGAGCATATACACATGGAAAGGTCCTTCAAAGTCACCGCAGGCCTTGAATAATATGAATGCCTCAGTTT
Organism: Garcialebias charrua; assembly: GCA_038048925.1. Lineage (NCBI taxonomy): Eukaryota > Metazoa > Chordata > Actinopteri > Cyprinodontiformes > Rivulidae > Garcialebias > Garcialebias charrua. The sequence continues at coordinate 10,054 of JBBPBX010071309.1, read as the reverse complement.
GGTCACATTGAGATAAAAAAAATCTCATCATTGATCAGAAGAAGTGGCTCGTGTAAATTTATGATAATAAAAAGATGACATGAGGGGAAAAAAACTGTTAGAGTTGCTTGTTTCCCCTGCAGGGCTGATGTAAATGCATCATCGAGTACTGAAGTTGAAACAACAGTCTCATCAGCTCTCGTGTTCGATGACGGGAAAAACTTGGAAAAGCAGGACTTGGATTGTTGTTGCATGTTTGTGACTGCCTTTGTTTCTGTTAACATCATCATCATCATCATCATCATCATCATCATCATCATCATCATCATCATCATCATCATCATCATCATCATCATCATCATCATCATCATCATCAAATAAGTTTCCAAATGGTGTTTGAGACACAAACTCATTAAAAGCAAGAGTAAGTGTGAGACAGAGAGGAGAAATATGAGCATGATCCTTAAAACGCCTCTAAGATCACAAACTTAACATTCTCATACTAAACTACGGGAGCAGCTTTATCTGTGCACAGACACACGAGGGTTGCTGTAAACAGATGGTAACAGTTTATTTATTACATTATTAGACACAAAGGGAGGCACGGTGCACCGGTGGTTAGAGCTGTTGCCTCACAGCAGAGAGGTAGCAGGTTCAACTGCCTGCAGCTTTTCTGATCGGGTTGTCTCCGGTACTCCAGTTTCCTCCCAAAGTTCCAAAACATGCATGTTGGGCTGATTGGTAACTAAACTGTAACTAAACTGTCCCTAGGTGACATCTGACCTTTAATACATCATAGTCCAAAACATTGAGAACACTGAGTGAGGTGGCACAGAGGTTAGAGAAGGTGGGTCTGTGATCGGAAGATCACCGGTTCGACTCCCCAGACTGACAACATCAAAATGTGGGTGGGAAAGGTGAAGCACCCACACCTTCCTCCACCCCCATCTGCATTACTCTGGGCCCCTGAGCAAGGCTAGGCCTGTCACGATAACAAATTCTGCTGGGTGATTAATGGTCTCAGAAATTATCATGATAAATTATAATATTGTTTGAAAATTGACAATACAGTTAGTCCTCGACTTATGACGGTCTCGATTTACGTTTCGCGGTTACGACGCATCTCCCGTTAAAAAAAGAAAAGAAAAAAGAAAGAAATTTTATTTTGAAAAGCCGAGTTACGCAGTTTCCGGTTTTACGTTATTAACGTAGCTGCGGAGGAATGCTACACATTACTCTCTAAAAAAGCTAAGTCTGGTCCTCTGGACATTCAAAAAACAAAACAAAACTGTACTGTGAACCCTGGTTTACGTCGTAAACGGAACGGAATACGGCAGATGGACCGAGCTGGACAGCGGTTTTACGTCGTAAGCGCAATGCAGAATACGGAGGAGGGATGGACGGCTTCCCCACAGCATCCCAGTAGGAAATTAACTCTTTTTTCCCCTTCATTATGGCTCCCAAATGTATGTGTTTTTTGATAATTATGTAGGGTACTGTGTTAGGATAGGCTAAGTGCTTGGTAAAATACAGTACAGTACTGTACGTATAAGGAGAAGTATTTACGTATGTTCCGACTTATGTCGAAATTCGCTTTACGTCGCAGCGCAGGAATGGAACTCCATCGTAAGTCGGGACTACCTGTAATTGGTAATTATTGTCAAAATTAAGAAGAAATGTTGGTTACTGTAATTAGTTTTAAATGTAGTATCTTTTTTGACCATCAGATGGTAGTATAAGACTGTTTGAACCGTTGGATGAATAGTGAGGGAGTGAGTAACGTCTCTCTAAGGAAAATGGGAGGGAGGCCTCTTGACGTGACATGGGCCGTCTCTCTTCAGTTCTCAAAATGGCGGATGCTCGGTGTGGTTTCACCTCTTTAGCATTTTTCACACAAACCTTTTAATAAAACAATCAGTAAACAAGTTCTCAGCTTCTTTTTGCAGAGAAAAACAACTTTTTACATGAAGGCACAGGTTTTAACCGTGAATTTTGGCGCTTCGACAAGATGGAGGTTTTCTTTCCCAGAGGTCGGCCTGTTAGCTTAGCTCGTAGCTTAGCTTCTCAGCTTAGCTGCTTTTAAAGATCCAAAAACACGATTTTGGATGGCTAAAACAGATTTTAAAGAGAAAAGAGAGAGAGAACAAAAAAAAGGTCAGTGAAGAGCACCGGAGTTGATTCTTTTGTCATCCAGTATAGTCATTAGAAAAAGAGAGACACGAAGAAACAATAAAGCCAATAAATGAAAACAAAATCGATAGTTTCATTTATCGTGTAACGGATTTATTGTTTATTGCGACAGGCCTAAGCACGGCCCTTAACCCCCACCATCTGCTCCCTCGGGCGCCATAGATAGCAGCGATCTGCTCCACACAGAGGGCTGTGGTAGCTTTGTGGCCTGTGGTTTCATCAGGAAGGACATCCAGTGAAAAAAAAGACAAGTCTTCATGCGACTGAGTTCGCTGTGGTGGCCCCTGAAGAAAGAAGCAGCCGAAAGAAAAAAAGTGAACTCAATGCAGTGGCTGTGTGTGGCTTTAGTCAGCGACACGTGTTGTACAAAGTTCATATGGAACAGTTTTCCATCTGGCAACAGTTTGGCATCATTTTGATTACAGAATCTCATCCTGAGCTCAGAGCAGCTTCTTGACATCAACTGAGGACGTGATGACGTTCAGGCCTGAACAGTTAAAGGTGGCGTGACATGATTTTGGAACTATGCATAAAATGGCACAACATATATATGTTGTATCATTCAACTATGTTAGTTTTTACAAGCAAACTGATAAATCAATGACATTTTGTTTCAAAAGTGATTTTAAAATTGGTGCCGTGTTTCGTCACGGGTGTAGGGATATAGCACCCTCATGTCCGTATGGGATGTGGGCCTCGGGACATCCGGGTACTTACGCATGCGCCGTCGTGACAAGAAGTTCAGTCTGCAGGCTGCTATTAGCACGCAGTGTCATTGTCTTCAAGATCGCTTATTTTCTTTTGTATAACTTGAAAAATGCCGGTACGTTGTGTCGCATTTGGGTGTTCTAACATCGCCAGTTCTGTAGACGACTACGATCGGGTTCCAGCACTTCACCCTCAGAACCTTGCTCATCTGATGTCGGACTCCCCCTCGCACCCTGCACGGTAAGACTCAAATAAATACGGCTGCAGTCCTACAGTGGAACCAGCTGTTTCTTGTTCATCACTCGAACTAACTTTGGCTTCCCAAACTGAAGACAAATCGCTCAAATCTTCACTTAAATTGCTTAATTCCTCGGTTTATATATTCAACGCTATTGGTTATTTACAAGGTGCGTTCTGGGCATTGCATAATAAAAATGCGTCTGCATTTGACTGCGACGAACTGCAGTTACGTCATTAAAACTATTTTATTTTAAAATACTTTTATATATTAATTATTCGAAGCATCTGTGTACAAACAATCAAAGCTGAGTAGCTCCTCTTTCTAAAGATGTCTATGTTCCAACATCATGTCACACCACCTTTAAGAGGCTGGGCTCCATGTGTCAGACAGCAGGACGTTAACAGATGATGGACGCGCGCTTGTCTTCACATTCACAGAGTTACATTACGGTAAATTTTCTGTCTCTAAACTTGAGTTAATATTATTAATGGAGGCTATTTGGTAATCAGTCCAGCATTACTGCGATCGAACGAGACGGTCAATAACATCTGCTCACGTCTCCGCAGAGACAGAGTGAGGTATTTAACAGCAACGTCCCCCAAAGACAGGACACAAATTAACCGTGCACGCACACACCACAGGTGTGTGCACAAACAGCGCGGGAGCTTAGTGGACAGGAGACAAATTAACCACTTCCAAGGGAGCACTTCACAGAGCGAGTGGGGGACAATAAGTGATCAGTGATCAATACTGGCTGCTCCAGGAGAGCACACACGTGAAGAGACATCCGAGACACAAGCACGTCCAAACAAACACTTTCACTGAGGACAGTTTGACTGACTCTCCTCCCCCGCTTCCCAAAAGCTCTTCTTCTTCCTTTAAACTCCTTAACTCTGGAGTCACAATGACAGGAGACAAAGTAGCCATTTCCCCCAGAGCAACTCACCGGGGACAGCAGAAAATGAACTGCCCCAGATCAATACTGTACTCTCTCCACACACACACACCTACACACACACAGCTAGGCCCGCTTTAAGACAGACAAGTTTTACATCCATCCCAGAAATAAAATAAAAGTGTTTTGACGTGTGTTCAGGAATCACGTTGTCTGTTGGTGGAAATGGATTTGGATATGAGTCTAAACAGAAACGGATCGAGTTAGAAGTGATAAACTAAAAGATACAGTCCTTTTAAAATAAAAAGCACCTGTACCAAGTAATGATACCAATGTAAAGAAGCTCAAGTTATAAAACTGAATATTTTATTGCATTGGACAAAAACCTTAAAAAAAAAGGAGAAATAAACAAGTTACAAATACTAAATATTTGGATATTTTGTGTTTTTGGTCAATTACGATGCACTCAAAACAGAGAACACGGGCGGCCGTGGCGTAGTGGTAAGGGCAGTCGTCTCCCGATCGGAAAGTTGGCGGTTCGACTCCCGGGACCCGCACCATGTGTCGTTGTGTCCTTGGGCAAGACACTTAACCCTGAGTTGCTCCCGGTAGGACTGGAAAGCACCTTGCATGGTAGTCTGCCGCCACCGGTTTATGAATGTGTGTAGCATTCAATATATGTGTAGCACTTTGAGATTTTCAGTAATGAAAAGTGCGTTATAAATTGAATTAATTATTATTATTATTAACTTAGAATAGTGAGCTAAATAAAAAAACAGATGGACTTCAAACTTACCTAAATAAATAAATCTAAAGCTCTTTCCACATGGGCATGCAACAGCAGAACTAAATGTGAGCAATACTAGATAATCACACAAACTAAACGTATATCATCAACTGAGATGAGTTTCTTTAGGAACCAGTGATTTGTGTCTTCTGTAACAAATAAAGTCCAGTTGATCTTGTATTGAATGCCTTTTTTGATTTTATCATGTCCTGGACGACTGAGAATCTTCACCAGCACAGTGATTTGTGGGTTTGTTCAGTGTTTTTTAAGATGAAAAATAAAAGCAATAATTGATTAACTTAAATAAACACATATTTAACAACCCTTAGAAGAACTTGTACATTTGAAAATATATTTTCAAAGAACATTCTGGCCATCCACGGAGGTAGCAGCCTAAGTAAGGAGGCCCAGACTTCCCTCTCCCCAGCCACTGGGCCAGCTCCTCCGGGGGAATCCCAAGGAGTTCCCAGGCCAGCCGAGAAACATAGTCCCTCCAGTGTGTCCTTGGTCTTCCTCTGGTTCCCCAAGCCCGGAACACCTCACCAGGGAGGCGTCCAGGAGGCATCCTAACCAGATGCCCGAGCCACCTCAACTGGCTCCTCTCGATGTGGAGAAGCAGCGGCTCTACTCCGAGTCCCTCCCGGATGACTGAGCTTCTCACCCTATCTCTAAGGGAGAGTCCAGACACCCTGCGGAGAAAACTCATTTCAGCCGCTTGTATCCGAGATCTCGTTCTTTCGGTCACAACCCAAAGCTCATGACCATAGATGAGGGTGGGAACGTAGATCGATCGGTAAATTGAGAGCTTTGCCTTTTGACTCAGCTCTCTCTTCACCACGACAGACCGGTACAGCGCCCGCTTCACTGCGGACGCTGCACCTATCCGCCTATCGATCTCACGCTCCAGTTTTCCCTCATTCGTGAACAAGACCCCGAGATACTTAAACTCCTCCACTTGGGGCAGGACCTCCTCCCCGACCCGGAGAGGGCATGCTACCCTTTTCCAGCTCAAGACCATGGCCTCGGATTTGGAGGAACTGATCCTCATCCCGGCCGCATCACACTCGGCTGCAAACCGCTCCAGTGAAAGTTGTTGAACCCAATCGGATCACATCATCTGCAAAAAACAGAGATGTGATCCTAAGGCCACCACAACGGATCCTCTCAACACCTTGACTGCGCCTAGAAATTCTGTTCATAAAAGTTATGAACAGAATCTGTGACAAAGGGAAACCTTGGCGGAGTCCAACTCTCACTGGAAACGAGCCTGACTTACTGCAGGCAATGCGGACCAAGCTCTGACACCGGTCGTACAGGGACCTAACAGCCTTAGGCCTTGTACACACATAGCCTGGTGTTTGAAAAACGAATATCTGTGCAAAAAAAAATCTCCGTACATACATGTTCGGATATTTAAAATGATCGTCTACATGTACCCGTCTATTTTCACCACAGAGCGTTGTAAAGAATATGCCGAACCCATAGGTGGCAGTGTAGTGCAAAGGTGAAACGTATATCAGCCAATCACAAGCCTTCAAAGCAACCACAACTTCCCGTTATTATTTCCTTTTTTTTCTCGTTCATTTGTGTGGACAGACCGCGAGGTTGAACTTCTATTAAATACCGTGTTGGAGTAAAAAAGTTAATAAAACGCAGGAAAATTGAGAGAGAGGAAAAACGCAGGAAAAAAAATACAAGATGGCTGCGCTCAGACCAGTAGCAGCTTCATGGGCTTCCAGAACATCCCCAGTTTTTAGTAGTTTTAATAGTGTTTTTGTACCTGACTCTGCGCGTTTTTTGCGGGTGAATTATAGCCGAACTGAGCTGTTGAGAATTGGAGCGGATTTACCACAAGGCACAGCTGAAATCAGCAACGAACTCAAATCAGAACTCGGAAGATTGGATCTGCTTAGATCATCTTTCTGGAAGCAGATGCGCGGAGGAAAGAAGAGAAAGCGATGCTCTCGAGGGAAAAAGCGTGGCTGTCGAGCAGGAATCATGACGAGACTACGAGCAGACGCTAAAACCGGTAAACCCCCGATGCCGGCTTTATTTCTGTCTAACGTGCGTTCGCTCGACAACAAGATGGACCTGCTTCGTCTGAGAGTAACAACGTCGGAGGAGATGAGGAGATGTTCGGTGCTTTGTCTCACGGAAACATGGATCAATGAAGACACTCCTGACTCTGTTTATGAGTTGGATAATAAACTATTTTTCAGAACGGACCGGTGCATCGAGACTACGGGGAAAACGCGAGGTGGGGGTGTCTGCATTTACGTTAACAAAGACTGGTGCACGAACTGTGCCGTTATCAGCAGGATCTGCTCAGCTGCTGTGGAGCTTTTAACAATAAGATGTCGCCCACATTATCTTCCCCGCGACTATTCAGCGATAATAATAAGCAATGTTTACATACCCCCCGATGCTAATGCTAAAGTCGCCCAGGAAGAAATTCATGAGTTACTCACCTCGCTGCAGTGTAAATATCCTGAGGGGTTTTTCATTGTTTCCGGGGACTTCAATCACGTGGATTTACGTGCCATCCTTCCAACCTTCAATCAGCACGTTTTCACAGAAACACGAGGAAATAAGACATTAGACCAGGTCTACACGAATGTGAAGGGGGCGTACACGGCGAAGCCACGCCCACCGATCGGGGCTTCCGACCATCGCTCCCTGCTATTGGTCCCTAGACAGCTCCCCCCACTCCGACGTTCGATGCCAGAACAAAGAGTGATCACATCGTGGCGCCAAGATAGTTCCCCCATGCTAAGAGACTGCTTTGAAAACACAAACTGGTCTGTCTTCAAAGAGGCAGCTACGAATGGAAATTCAATTGACCTGGAGCTTTATGCTTCCTCTGTCCTGGGTTACATCAGTACATGTGCTGAAAATGTATCCATAAGAAAGTGTGTTAAATTTTACCCCAATCAAAAACCCTGGCTAAATAAGGATGTCCGCACCCTGCTGGCAGCCAGGGACACTGCATTCAAGTCTAAAGATACTGAGGAGTTGAGAAAGTGCAGGAGAGAACTGGATGATGGCATAAAGAAGGCCAAAGCCGCGTATGCACAGAGGATCGAGGGACAGTTCACCTCACATGATCCAAGGAGCATGTGGCAGGGCATCAAATGCTTAACAGACTACAAGGGCAAAAGCAAACAATGCCCCAGGGACCCATCCCTGCCTGATGCCCTCAATAAGTTTTATGCACGTTTTGATGATCCAAACAGACCAACTAGCACCAGACTCACCTCATCACCAGACGAGGAGCACCTCAAAGTGACCGCAGCAGAAGTGAGAGGCAGTCTCAGAAGGATCAACCCTCATAAAGCTACGGGTCCAGACAACATCCCAGGGAAAGTTCTGAAGGAATGTGCGGACCAGCTCTGTGAGGTGCTGGCTGACATCTTCACCACCTCACTTGCACTGGAGTCAGTTCCCACCTGCCTGAAGACCGCCACCATCATCCCAGTCCCAAAAAGCTCCACAGTGACTGGTCTGAATGACTACAGACCGGTGGCTCTCACCCCGATAGTCGCTAAATGTTTTGAGAAACTGGTCATGTCCCACATCAAGACAGCCGTCAACATCAACGAGGACCCTCATCAATATGCATATCGTGAGAACCGATCAACAGAGGACGCCATCTCCTCCGTGGTCCACACTGCTCTCACCCACCTGGATCAGAAGGACTCATACGTGCGTCTGCTCTTTGTGGACTTCACATCTGCCTTCAACACCATGATCCCCCAAACTCTGATAGACAAACTATCCACACTTGGACTAAGCCCCTCTATTTGTAACTGGGTCTTAGACTTCTTAACAGACAGACCACAGTCCGTGAAGATCCACAACTTCTCCTCCTCCACCATCACCCTCAGCACTGGCTCTCCTCAGGGATGTGTGCTGAGCCCTCTTCTGTTCACTCTGCTCACATATGATTGTATAGCCACACATCCAGGCTGTCATATTGTTAAGTTTGCAGATGATACAGCTGTGGTGGGATGCATCACAGATAATGATGAATCCAGCTACAGACAGGAGGTGGAACATCTGGAGAGCTGGTGCAAAGAGAACAACCTTCACATGAATGTGAAGAAGACGAAGGAGATGATTGTGGACTTCAGAAGGAACAAACACACCCACACCCCACTGTATATAGGTGGATCTGCGGTGGAGGTGGTCTCCAGCTACAAATACCTGGGTGTACACTTGAATGATAACCTCAGCTGGAGCAATAACACCACCAGCCTGATCAAGAAAGGTCATCAGAGACTCTACTTCCTCAGACGGCTGAGACGAGCCGGTCTGAGAAGCCCAGTCCTCACCTCGTTCTACAGGTGTGCAGTGGAGAGCGTCCTGTGCTCCAGCATCAACGTGTGGCATGGAGGCTGCACAGTTGCAGAGAGAAAAGCTCTGCAGAGAGTGGTGAAGGCTGCACAGAAGTCTGTGGGAGTCAGTCTCCCCACCATCACAGACATTTACACCTCCAGATGCAGAAAAAGAGCCACCTGCATCATGAAAGACCTCACTCACCCAGCACACTCACTCTTTGCACCACTCCCTTCGGGACGGAGGTTGAGGAGCATCAAATGTAGAACCACTAGACTGAGAAACAGCTTCTACCCTGAGGCTGTCAGACTCATGAATAAATAAATAATAAGAATAAACACTGCAAAATGTCACATCATACTGATACTGTACTGATCTGTTTCTTGTTGCTGCGTTCATCTGTGACCATCTGTTTCTTGTTGCTGCGTTCATCTGTGACCATCTGCTCATGTTCGTGCTGCTGTTTATAATGATGTTTTTCTACTACATTAGGGCTTAGTGTATTACTAGCTGATGTGATGTCTCTCTTAGTTAATCCTAGATGTTATTATTGTATTTCTCTTGCATTTGTTGTTGGATGTAACTGGGACCCTGTGTACATAATCTCGTTTTCAACACATGTACTACATGCGGTGCAAATGACAATAAATTCTCTCTGACTCTGACTCTGAAAATGTCAACTGGGAATCATGTCCGACTGGGAATCATGTCAGAGCAGGTATGTTGACATTTTAGCGCTTTTTTTTTTGTGAGTATTATTTGACGTCCGCGTGCAGAAATACGCAAATCTCTGGTTCTGAAAGTCCACACGCAAACCCGAAAGCGGAGAATTCTCAAATCTCCACTTTGGTCGGAGTTTTTTTTAATTATTCGTTTATAGTTACATCAACCGGAGTTCACGTGTGGATGAAAGGCCACA
>JBBPBX010071308.1:0-18357 GCA_038048925.1 Garcialebias charrua | reverse complement strand
TGGGCTATCCTTGTCCTCTCTGGTCCGGATGACATGGCATCCCAGTGTTCCATAAAGAACTTCAAATCGTGACTCATCTGACACAGAACAGTCTTCCATTTTACCACACTCCATTTTAAATGACCCCTGGCCCAGTGAAAACATCTGAGCTTGCTTAAAAATGGCTTCCTCTTTGCACTGTAGAGTTTCAGCTGCAACGGCGGATGGCACAGTGGATTGTGTTCACTGACAATGCTTTCTGGAAGTATTCCTGAGCCCATTCTGTTATTTCCTTGACAGTGGCATTCCTGTTTGAGGTGCAGTGACGTTTAAGGGCCCGGAGATCACGAGCATCCAGTAGAGTTTTACGGCCTTGACCCTTACGCACAGTGATTGTTCCAGATTCTCTGAATCTTTTGATGATGTTATGCACGGTTGATGATGATAACTTAAAAGTCTTTGCTATTTTACGCTGGGTAACACCATTCTGGTATTGCTGCACTATCTTTCTGTGCAACAATGGTGGAATTGGTGATCCTCTTACCATCTTGGCTTCTGAGAGACACTGACACTCTGAGAAGCTCTTTTTATACCCAATCATGTTGTCAATTGACCTAATTAGTGTTAATTGGTCTTCCAGCTGTTCGTTATATGCTCAATTTCCTTTTTCCAGCCACTTATTGCTACTTGTCCCAAATGTTTTGGGATTTGTTGACACTGAAATTTTGAATCAACATATTTTTCCTTTAAAATGTTACATTTACTCAGATTAAACTTTTGATCTGTCATCTATGTTCTATTACGAATAAAATATTGACATTTGCCATCTCCACATCATTGCATTCAGTTTTTTAGTGTCCCAACTTTTTTGGAATCCGGTTTGTAGTATTATTTTCATTCATTCATTCAACTTTTATCTTTATTATCTTGTAATGCACTTTGGACAATGCAAGTTGTTGCTGGAAGGTCCTATTTAAATAAAGTTTATTATTGTTATTCCTGTTAACAATGTCTTTCTGTATCGTGCCTTCTTACAAAGACCTTTTGTATAAAACTTGTGTGCTGATGTAATGAAAATGAAGGTGTTAATAACAATGTACAATGATCTGACAGGATAAATGCTAACTCAGGGAGTCATACAGCTGTTAAACTGCTACTCAGTGTCATACAGCTGTTACACTGCTAGTAAGGGTGTCATACAACTGTTATTGTTATTACGACATACACAATTGAAAAAAGTACCGGTACTTTGTCCAAAAAAGCAGATGCAACATTTTCGATTTCCGTCCCCACCAACTTTCAACACAAAGTTACGCCCTTGGTTAAAATATTTTTACTTTTAGACATTTGTTATTAGGCGTAACTATGACAACAAGGTGGGTTTTACAACTGGGAGTTAGCTGTAAGCAGAGAGTTGTAAAAGAGGCGCCGTGGATGCATTTCCATCTACCTAGCAGAGGTGCTAGAGTGATTGACTGCTGAGATCCTTGGAGATGGCATACATTGCTCTTGACAACGAGAAAACCAAGATCAACACCTGCAGCTGGCTGTCTGCAATGATGAGGAGCTGAACAAGCCGCTGAGAGGAGTGGACATTGCTCAGGGAGGAGTTCTGCCAACATTCAGGTGGCCCTGTTGCCCAGAAGGACCGAGAGGCCCGCTGGGTCTGGGTGGACGGATCGGCATCTGCAGCCAGTTTTTTCAGATCTGCTGTGGGACGGACTGCTGTGGGAGATCCTTCCTGCCCAGAACCATCAGCATATATAACAAGTCTTAATGAAACCAGCAGGATGAGCTACAACAACAATTAATTCCCCTTTGGGATTAATAAAGTATTTTTGAATTTAATTGAATCCCTGTTGAAGGGAGTTTTTTCTTTCCACTGTCTCCTTTGCTCTTGCTCAGGATGTGAGACTGTGAAGTGAAGATTCAACATGTCTGCTGCTTCCTTAGACAGAGAACTTTGACTGATTGATTTTAAATGTATGTGAACATTTCTGTTCAGAGACCTGAGACGACGTCTGCTGGAGCTTCAGAAATAAACTGAATTTAATTAAATTGGGGATTTGCAGAAAGTTCTAGTTCCTCTAGTTTGTGTTTCAGTTCTTCAGAACTTTTGGCAAAAGAAAGAGTAAAAAGGTGAATAAAACATAGAGGACAAAAGACAGCTGGTATGTATGCGCCTGGGCCCACCTTGGATGAGCAGCATTTTGAGGACGGGGGTGCTGGAGTCCAGCAGGATGGTCTGGCCCTGAGTGATGATGACAAACGAGCCCTGCTCAGGTGGAGACAGGCCCCCCCAGGTGAACCGGGACGACCACACGTCGATGTAGAAGAAATCTGCGTGATCCTGCAGAGAACAACAAACCAAACGTGGTCAGTCTGATCAGAGGTGGTACCTCCGATGCTCTGGGCACGTGTCTGGATCACCATCTTGGCGATGCCGCGGTCTCCGATGCTGACTCGGACTTTGGCCTCCTGAGCCCGACTCTGAGCGTTGGTCACACAGATGATGTGTGTGGCGTTGGAGGACTCCACGTCGCACACCGAGCCAGCGATCGCCACGCTGACTTCATTGGGGTTGGTGCTGTGGTGATGTGGGAACGACAGAGAAGACACAAACAGACAGACCATGAGACAACGTTTTAAAATGGAACATGACGTGAAAACGCTCAACATGCAGTGTGAGGTTGAGTCATGTCCTCATGCAATGTGAGGTTCAGCCATGTCCTTGTGCAGTGTGAGGTTGAGTCATGTCCTTGGGCACTGTGAGGTTGAGTCATGTCCTCATGCAATGCGAGGTTCAGCCATGTCCTTGTGCAGTGTGAGGTTGAATCATGTCCTTGGGCACTGTGAGGTTGAGTCATGTCCTCATGCAATGCGAGGTTCAGCCATGTCCTTGTGCAGTGTGAGGTTGAATCATGTCCTCGTGCAGTGCGAGGTTCAGCCATGTCCTTGTGCAGTGTGAGGTTGAGTCATGTCCTCGTGCAGTGCGAGGTTCAGCCATGTCCTTGTGCAGTGTGAGGTTGAGTCATGTCCTCATGCAGTGCGAGGTTCAGCCATGTCCTTGTGCAGTGTGAGGTTGAGTCATGTCCTCGTGCAGTGTAAGGTTGAGTCATGTCCTCATGTGCAGTGTGAGGTTGAGTCATGTCCTCATGCAGTGTGAGGTTGAGTCATGTCCTCATGCAGTGTGAGGTTGAGTCATGTCCTCATGCAGTGTGAGGTTGAGTCATGTCCTCATGCAGTGTGAGGTTGAGTCATGTCCTCATGCAGTGTGAGGTTGAGTCATGTCCTCATGCAGTGTGAGGTTGAGTCATGTCCTCATGCAGTGTGAGGTTGAGTCATGTCCTCATGCAGTGTGAGGTTGAGTCATGTCCTCATGCAGTGTGAGGTTGAGTCATGTCCTCATGCAGTGTGAGGTTGAGTCATGTCCTCATGCAGTGTGAGGTTGAGTCATGTCCTCATGCAGTGTGAGGTTGAGTCATGTCCTCATGCAGTGTGAGGTTGAGTCATGTCCTCATGCAGTGTGAGGTTGAGTCATGTCCTCATGCAGTGTGAGGTTGAGTCATGTCCTCATGCAGTGTGAGGTTGAGTCATGTCCTCATGCAGTGTGAGGTTGAGTCATGTCCTCATGCAGTGTGAGGTTGAGTCATGTCCTCATGCAGTGTGAGGTTGAGTCATGTCCTCATGCAGTGTGAGGTTGAGTCATGTCCTCATGCAGTGTGAGGTTGAGTCATGTCCTCATGCAGTGTGAGGTTGAGTCATGTCCTCATGCAGTGTGAGGTTGAGTCATGTCTTCATGCAGTGTGAGGTTGAGTCATGTCCTCATGCAGTGTGAGGTTGAGTCATGTCCTCATGCAGTGTGAGGTTGAGTCATGTCCTCATGCAGTGTGAGGTTGAGTCATGTCCTCATGCAGTGTGAGGTTGAGTCATGTCCTCATGCAGTGTGAGGTTGAGTCATGTCCTCATGCAGTGTGAGGTTGAGTCATGTCCTCATGCAGTGTGAGGTTGAGTCATGTCCTCATGCAGTGTGAGGTTGAGTCATGTCCTCATGCAGTGTGAGGTTGAGTCATGTCCTCATGCAGTGTGAGGTTGAGTCATGTCCTCATGCAGTGTGAGGTTGAGTCATGTCCTCATGCAGTGTGAGGTTGAGTCATGTCCTCATGCAGTGTGAGGTTGAGTCATGTCCTCATGCAGTGTGAGGTTGAGTCATGTCCTCATGCAGTGTGAGGTTGAGTCATGTCCTCATGCAGTGTGAGGTTGAGTCATGTCCTCATGCAGTGTGAGGTTGAGTCATGTCCTCATGCAGTGTGAGGTTGAGTCATGTCCTCATGCAGTGTGAGGTTGAGTCATGTCCTCATGCAGTGTGAGGTTGAGTCATGTCCTCATGCAGTGTGAGGTTGAGTCATGTCCTCATGCAGTGTGAGGTTGAGTCATGTCCTCATGCAGTGTGAGGTTGAGTCATGTCCTCATGCAGTGTGAGGTTGAGTCATGTCCTCATGCAGTGTGAGGTTGAGTCATGTCCTCATGCAGTGTGAGGTTGAGTCATGTCCTCATGCAGTGTGAGGTTGAGTCATGTCCTCATGCAGTGTGAGGTTGAGTCATGTCCTCATGCAGTGTGAGGTTGAGTCATGTCCTCATGCAGTGTGAGGTTGAGTCATGTCCTCATGCAGTGTGAGGTTGAGTCATGTCCTCATGCAGTGTGAGGTTGAGTCATGTCCTCATGCAGTGTGAGGTTGAGTCATGTCCTCATGCAGTGTGAGGTTGAGTCATGTCCTCATGCAGTGTGAGGTTGAGTCATGTCCTCATGCAGTGTGAGGTTGAGTCATGTCCTCATGCAGTGTGAGGTTGAGTCATGTCCTCATGCAGTGTGAGGTTGAGTCATGTCTTCATGCAGTGTGAGGTTGAGTCATGTCCTCATGCAGTGTGAGGTTGAGTCATGTCCTCATGCAGTGTGAGGTTGAGTCATGTCCTCATGCAGTGTGAGGTTGAGTCATGTCCTCATGCAGTGTGAGGTTGAGTCATGTCCTCATGCAGTGTGAGGTTGAGTCATGTCCTCATGCAGTGTGAGGTTGAGTCATGTCTTCATGCAGTGTGAGGTTGAGTCATGTCCTCATGCAGTGTGAGGTTGAGTCATGTCCTCATGCAGTGTGAGGTTGAGTCATGTCCTCATGCAGTGTGAGGTTGAGTCATGTCCTCATGCAGTGTGAGGTTGAGTCATGTCCTCATGCAGTGTGAGGTTGAGTCATGTCCTCATGCAGTGTGAGGTTGAGTCATGTCCTCATGCAGTGTGAGGTTGAGTCATGTCCTCATGCAGTGTGAGGTTGAGTCATGTCCTCATGCAGTGTGAGGTTGAGTCATGTCCTCATGCAGTGTGAGGTTGAGTCATGTCCTCATGCAGTGTGAGGTTGAGTCATGTCCTCATGCAGTGTGAGGTTGAGTCATGTCCTCATGCAGTGTGAGGTTGAGTCATGTCCTCATGCAGTGTGAGGTTGAGTCATGTCTTCATGCAGTGTGAGGTTGAGTCATGTCCTCATGCAGTGTGAGGTTGAGTCATGTCCTCATGCAGTGTGAGGTTGAGTCATGTCCTGATGCAGTGTGAGGTTGAGTCATGTCCTCATGCAGTGTGAGGTTGAGTCATGTCCTCATGCAGTGTGAGGTTGAGTCATGTCCTCATGCAGTGTGAGGTTGAGTCATGTCTTCATGCAGTGTGAGGTTGAGTCATGTCTTCATGCAGTGTGAGGTTGAGTCATGTCTTCATGCAGTGTGAGGTTGAGTCATGTCCTCATGCAGTGTGAGGTTGAGTCATGTCCTCATGCAGTGTGAGGTTGAGTCATGTCCTCATGCAGTGTGAGGTTGAGTCATGTCCTCATGCAGTGTGAGGTTGAGTCATGTCCTCATGCAGTGTGAGGTTGAGTCATGTCCTCATGCAGTGTGAGGTTGAGTCATGTCCTCATGCAGTGTGAGGTTGAGTCATGTCCTCATGCAGTGTGAGGTTGAGTCATGTCCTCATGCAGTGTGAGGTTGAGTCATGTCCTCATGCAGTGTGAGGTTGAGTCATGTCCTCATGCAGTGTGAGGTTGAGTCATGTCCTCATGCAGTGTGAGGTTGAGTCATGTCCTCATGCAGTGTGAGGTTGAGTCATGTCCTCGTGCAGTGTGAGGTTGAGTCATGTCCTCAACTGTGTGAGGTTGAGTCATGTCCTCGTGCAGTGTGAGGTTGAGTCATGTCCTCCGTTTGTGTAGAAAAGTTTGAAACATTTACATCTTGTTTCCAACGAGCAGACGTCCTCGCTGACTGTCAGTCGAGCGCTCGCTCGTTCAGCTGCTGAGGCACAAGGTTTGGGTGTGTTCCTGTCTTTCAGACCTGAAACCGGAGCCGGTGACGGTGAGCCGGGTGCCCCCGGCCGTGCCTCCTCGCCGTGGAAACACCTCGGAGATCACCGGAGTCAGTTGAGATCTGTAGGTGAAGCCAGCGGAGACGTTGACGGCTTCCAGAGGGTTGATGATAGAAAGCACACAGCTCAGCTCCGACTGGGAGCCTGAAGAGAGGAAGACAAGACAACACTGAGACAACGTCTCCTCAAGCAGGACAAGACAACACTGAGACAACGTGTCCTCGAGCAGGACAAGACAACACTGGGACAACGTGTCCTCGAGCAGGACAAGACAACACTGAGACGACGTGTCCTCGAGCAGGACAAGACAACACTGGGACAATGTGTCCTCGAGCAGGACAAGACAACACTGGGACAACGTGTCCTCGAGCAGGACAAGACAACACTGAGACGACGTGTCCTCGAGCAGGACAAGACAACACTGGGACAATGTGTCCTCGAGCAGGACAAGACAACACTGAGACAACGTGTCCTCGAGCAGGACAAGACAACACTGAGACAATGTGTCCTCGAGCAGGACAAGACAACACTGAGACAATGTGTCCTCGAGCAGGACAAGACAACACTGAGACAACGTGTCCTCGAGCAGGACAAGACAACACTGAGACAATGTGTCCTCGAGCAGGACAAGACAACACTGAGACAATGTGTCCTCAAGCAGGACAAGACAACACTGAGGCGACGTGTCCTCGAGCAGGACAGGCTGATGTCCTCGATGAATGCTCTGACGGACAGTTCAAAGGTCAGCAGATTAAACTGATCTCTCTCTGAGTCACACGTGCTCACACGTCAGGATTTAAAGAGAATAAAAATATTTTCTTCGGTAAAGATCAGGGTCAAATTTAAAATGTTTTAATTTTCCGTGTTTGTGTCGTGAAGGCGTTTTCTTTGAGTTTTGTTGTTTTTAGTTTCAAATCTCACAGTTCTTTTTCACTGACCAGGCTTTAATGAGACGTTTCCTGCAGCTCGGACTTACTGTTGTTCAGTGGAGACACGCAGAGCAGACGAGAGGACGTGGACACGTCTCTGCGAACTGGACATTCCTGTCCACAGATCAGCACCACAGAGTTAGCTGGGTCAAAACCAGAACCCAGGATGGACAGCAGAGCTCCGCCCCCAAAACTCCCTGAGTCACAGATGAAGAGGAAGAATTTAAATAAATGTGGACGTGCAGAAAACTTAACGCTGAAAAACAAAAACAAAGATTAAAGCTGGAAGAACAAAGTTATTTTCAATGAAACCAAAAAACTCTGATGTGGTTTAATTCTCCTCTAGAATTTGTTGTTTTTGTTGAGGACATGGGGTCCACTGTCCAAGAAAATGGAGAATGTGGTAAAGAGGAGAAGAAGAGAGTCCAGGCAGGATGGAGTGATGGAGAAAAGTTTCAGGAGTGATTTGTGACAAAAAAGGTGTCAGCAAAGGTCAAAGGTCAAAGGACAAGTTTACAAGACAGTGGTTTGGACATGTCCAGAGGAGGGACAGTGGTTTGAACATGTCCAGAGGAGGGACAGTGGTTTGGACATGTCCAGAGGAGGGACAGTGGTTTGGACATGTCCAGAGGAGGGACAGTGGTTTGGACATGTCCAGAGGAGGGACAGTGGTTTGGACATGTCCAGAGGAGGGACAGTGGTTTGGACATGTCCAGAGGAGGGACAGTGGTTTGGACATGTCCAGAGGAGGGACAGTGGTTTGGACATGTCCAGAGGAGGGACAGTGGTTTGGACATGTCCAGAGGAGGGACAGTGGTTTGGACATGTCCAGAGGAGGGACAGTGGGTATATTGGTAGAAGGATGTTAGAAATGCAGCTGCAGGAAAAAGACACAGAGGAGATATATGGAGGTAGTTAGAGTGAGGACAGAGGACATGGTGAGGACAGAGGACATGGTGAGGACAGAGGACATGGTGAGGACAGAGGACATGGTGAGGACAGAGGACATGGTGAGGACAGAGGACATGGTGAGGACAGAGGACATGGTGAGGACAGAGGACATGGTGAGGACAGAGGATGGTGAGGACAGAGGACATGGTGAGGACAGAGGACATGGTGAGGACAGAGGACATGGTGAGGACAGAGGACATGGTGAGGACAGAGGATGGTGAGGACAGAGGACATGGTGAGGACAGAGGACATGGTGAGGACAGAGGACATGGTGAGGACAGAGGAGATGGTGAGGACAGAGGACATGGTGAGGACAGAGGACATGGTGAGGACAGAGGACATGGTGAGGACAGAGGACGTGAGGACAGAGGACATGGTGAGGACAGAGGACATGGTGAGGACAGAGGACATGGTGAGGACAGAGGACATGGTGAGGACAGAGGACATGGTGAGGACAGAGGACATGGTGAGGACAGAGGACATGGTGAGGACAGAGGACATGGTGAGGACAGAGGACATGGTGAGGACAGAGGACATGGTGAGGACAGAGGACATGGTGAGGACAGAGGACATGGTGAGGACAGAGGACATGGTGAGGACAGAGGACATGGTGAGGACAGAGGACATGGTGAGGACAGAGGACATGGTGAGGACAGAGGACATGGTGAGGACAGAGGACATGGTGAGGACAGAGGACATGGTGAGGACAGAGGACATGGTGAGGACAGAGGACGTGGTGAGGACAGAGGACGTGGTGAGGACAGAGGACGTGAAGACAGAGGACATGGTGAGGACGGAGGACGTGGTGAGGACAGAGGACGTGAGGACAGAGGACGTGGTGAGGACAGAGGACGTGGTGAGGACAGAGGACGTGGTGAGGACAGAGGACATGGTGAGGACAGAGGACATGGTGAGGACAGAGGACATGGTGAGGACAGAGGATGTGAGGACAGAGGACATGGTGAGGACAGAGGACATGGTGAGGACAGAATGAGATGGTGAGGACAGAGGACATGGTGAGGACAGAGGACATGGTGAGGACAGAATGAGATGGTGAGGACAGAGGACATGGTGAGGACAGAGGACATGGTGAGGACAGAGGACATGTTGAGGACAGAGGACGTGGTGAGGACAGAATGATATGGTGAGGAAAGAGGACGTGAGGACAGAGGACGTGGTGAGGACAGAGGATGTGGTGAGGACAGAGGACATGGTGAGGACAGAGGACATGGTGAGGACAGAGGACATGGTGAGGACAGAGGAGACAGAGGACATGGTGAGGACAGAATGAGATGGTGAGGACAGAGTGAGATGGTGAGTACAGAGGACATGGTGAGGACAGAATGAGATGGTGAGGAAAGAGGACGTGAGGACAGAGGACATGGTGAGGACAGAGGACATGGTGAGGACAGAGGACATGGTGAGGACAGAGGACAAGGTGAGGACAGAGGATGTGGTGAGGACAGAGGACATGGTGAGGACAGAAGAGATGTGAGGACAGAGGACATGGTGAGGACAGAGGAGATGGTGAGGACAGAGGACATGGTGAGGACAGAGGACATGGTGAGGACAGAGGACATGGTGAGGACAGAGGACATGGTGAGGACAGAGGACATGGTGAGGACAGAGGACATGGTGAGGACAGAGGACATGGTGAGGACAGAGGACAAGGTGAGGACAGAGGACATGGTGAGGACAGAGGACAAGGTGAGGACAGAGGATATGGTGGGGACAGAGGACATGGTGAGGACAGAATGAGATGTGAGGACAGAGGACATGGTGAGGACAGAGTGAGATGGTGAGGACAGAGGACATGGTGAGGAAAGAGGACATGGTGAGGACAGAGTGAGATGGTGAGGACAGAGGACATGGTGAGGACAGAATGAGATGGTGAGGACAGAGGACATGGGGAGGACAGAGGACATGGTGAGGACAGAGTGAGATGGTGAGGACAGAGGACATGGTGAGGACAGAGGATGTGGTGAGGACAGAGGACGTGAGGACAGAGGACATGGTGAGGACAGAGTGACATGGTGAGGACAGAGGACATGGTGAGGACAGAGGACATGGTGAGGACAGAGGACATGGTGAGGACAGAGGACATGGTGAGGACAGAGGACATGGTGAGGACAGAGGACATGGTGAGGACAGAGGACGTGGTGAGGACAGAGGACGTGGTGAGGACAGAGGACGTGGTGAGGACAGAGGACGTGGTGAGGACAGAGGACGTGGTGAGGACAGAGGACGTGGTGAGGACAGAGGACGTGGTGAGGACAGAGGATGTGGTGAGGACAGAGGACGTGGTGAGGACAGAGGACATGGTGAGGACAGAGGACATGGTGAGGACAGAGGACGTGGTGAGGACAGAGGATGTGGTGAGGACAGAGGATGTGGTGAGGACAGAGGATGTGGTGAGGACAGAGGATGTGGTGAGGACAGAGGATGTGGTGAGGACAGAGGATGTGGTGAGGACAGAGGATGTGGTGAGGACAGAGGATGTGGTGAGGACAGAGGATGTGGTGAGGACAGAGGATGTGGTGAGGACAGAGGACATGGTGAGGACAGAGGATGTGGTGAGGACAGAGGATGTGGTGAGGACAGAGGATGTGGTGAGGACAGAGGACATGGTGAGGACAGAGGATGTGGTGAGGACAGAGGATGTGGTGAGGACAGAGGATGTGGTGAGGACAGAGGACATGGTGAGGACAGAGGATGTGGTGAGGACAGAGGATGTGGTGAGGACAGAGGATGTGGTGAGGACAGAGGACATGGTGAGGACAGAGGATGTGGTGAGGACAGAGGATGTGGTGAGGACAGAGGACATGGTGAGGACAGAGGATGTGGTGAGGACAGAGGATGTGGTGAGGACAGAGGATGTGGTGAGGACAGAGGACATGGTGAGGACAGAGGACATGGTGAGGACAGAGGACATGGTGAGGACAGAGGACATGGTGAGGACAGAGGAGACAGAGGACATGGTGAGGACAGAATGAGATGGTGAGGACAGAGTGAGATGGTGAGGAAAGAGGACGTGAGGACAGAGGACATGGTGAGGACAGAATGAGATGGTGAGGAAAGAGGACGTGAGGACAGAGGACATGGTGAGGACAGAGGACATGGTGAGGACAGAGGACATGGTGAGGACAGAGGACAAGGTGAGGACAGAGGATGTGGTGAGGACAGAGGATATGGTGGGGACAGAGGACATGGTGAGGACAGAGGATGTGAGGACAGAGGACATGGTGAGGACAGAGGATGTGGTGAGGACAGAGGACGTGGTGAGGACAGAGGATGTGGTGAGGACAGAGGATGTGGTGAGGACAGAGGATGTGGTGAGGACAGAGGATGTGGTGAGGACAGAGGATGTGGTGAGGACAGAGGATGTGGTGAGGACAGAGGATGTGGTGAGGACAGAGGATGTGGTGAGGACAGAGGATGTGGTGAGGACAGAGGATGTGGTGAGGACAGAGGACATGGTGAGGACAGAGGATGTGGTGAGGACAGAGGATGTGGTGAGGACAGAGGATGTGGTGAGGACAGAGGACATGGTGAGGACAGAGGATGTGGTGAGGACAGAGGATGTGGTGAGGACAGAGGATGTGGTGAGGACAGAGGACATGGTGAGGACAGAGGATGTGGTGAGGACAGAGGATGTGGTGAGGACAGAGGATGTGGTGAGGACAGAGGACATGGTGAGGACAGAGGATGTGGTGAGGACAGAGGATGTGGTGAGGACAGAGGACATGGTGAGGACAGAGGATGTGGTGAGGACAGAGGATGTGGTGAGGACAGAGGATGTGGTGAGGACAGAGGACATGGTGAGGACAGAGGACATGGTGAGGACAGAGGACATGGTGAGGACAGAGGACATGGTGAGGACAGAGGAGACAGAGGACATGGTGAGGACAGAATGAGATGGTGAGGACAGAGTGAGATGGTGAGGAAAGAGGACGTGAGGACAGAGGACATGGTGAGGACAGAATGAGATGGTGAGGAAAGAGGACGTGAGGACAGAGGACATGGTGAGGACAGAGGACATGGTGAGGACAGAGGACATGGTGAGGACAGAGGACATGGTGAGGACAGAGGATGTGGTGAGGACAGAGGACATGGTGAGGACAGAGGACATGGTGAGGACAGAATGAGATGGTGAGGACAGAGGACATGGTGAGGACAGAGGACATGGTGAGGACAGAGGACATGGTGAGGACAGAGGACATGGTGAGGACAGAGGACATGGTGAGGACAGAGGACATGGTGAGGACAGAATGAGATGGTGAGGACAGAGGACATGGTGAGGACAGAGGACATGGTGAGGACAGAGGACATGGTGAGGACAGAGGACATGGTGAGGACAGAGGATGTGGTGAGGACAGAGGACGTGAGGACAGAGGACATGGTGAGGACAGAGGACATGGTGAGGACAGAGGACATGGTGAGGACAGAGGACATGGTGAGGACAGAGGACATGGTGAGGACAGAGGACATGGTGAGGACAGAGGACATGGTGAGGACAGAGGACATGGTGAGGACAGAGGACGTGGTGAGGACAGAGGACGTGGTGAGGACAGAGGACGTGGTGAGGACAGAGGACGTGGTGAGGACAGAGGACGTGGTGAGGACAGAGGACGTGGTGAGGACAGAGGACGTGGTGAGGACAGAGGACGTGGTGAGGACAGAGGACGTGGTGAGGACAGAGGACATGGTGAGGACAGAGGACGTGGTGAGGACAGAGGACATGGTGAGGACAGAGGATGTGGTGAGGACAGAGGATGTGGTGAGGACAGAGGATGTGGTGAGGACAGAGGACGTGGTGAGGACAGAGGATGTGGTGAGGACAGAGGATGTGGTGAGGACAGAGGATGTGGTGAGGACAGAGGATGTGGTGAGGACAGAGGATGTGGTGAGGACAGAGGACATGGTGAGGACAGAGGATGTGGTGAGGACAGAGGATGTGGTGAGGACAGAGGACATGGTGAGGACAGAGGACATGGTGAGGACAGAGGATGTGGTGAGGACAGAGGATGTGGTGAGGACAGAGGACATGGTGAGGACAGAGGATGTGGTGAGGACAGAGGATGTGGTGAGGACAGAGGATGTGGTGAGGACAGAGGACATGGTGAGGACAGAGGACGTGGTGAGGACAGAGGATGTGGTGAGGACAGAGGATGTGGTGAGGACAGAGGACATGGTGAGGACAGAGGATGTGGTGAGGACAGAGGATGTGGTGAGGACAGAGGATGTGGTGAGGACAGAGGACATGGTGAGGACAGAGGATGTGGTGAGGACAGAGGATGTGGTGAGGACAGAGGACATGGTGAGGACAGAGGACATGGTGAGGACAGAGGATGTGGTGAGGACAGAGGATGTGGTGAGGACAGAGGACGTGGTGAGGACAGAGGATGTGGTGAGGACAGAGGATGTGGTGAGGACAGAGGATGTGGTGAGGACAGAGGATGTGGTGAGGACAGAGGATGTGGTGAGGACAGAGGATGTGGTGAGGACAGAGGACATGGTGAGGACAGAGGATGTGGTGAGGACAGAGGATGTGGTGAGGACAGAGGATGTGGTGAGGACAGAGGACATGGTGAGGACAGAGGATGTGGTGAGGACAGAGGATGTGGTGAGGACAGAGGACATGGTGAGGACAGAGGATGTGGTGAGGACAGAGGATGTGGTGAGGACAGAGGATGTGGTGAGGACAGAGGACATGGTGAGGACAGAGGATGTGGTGAGGACAGAGGATGTGGTGAGGACAGAGGATGGTGAGGACAGAGGATGTGGTGAGGACAGAGGATGTGGTGAGGACAGAGGATGTGGTGAGGACAGAGGATGTGGTGAGGACAGAGGACAGTGGTGAGGACAGAGGACATGGTGAGGACAGAGGATGTGGTGAGGACAGAGGATGTGGTGAGGACAGAGGACAGTGGTGAGGACAGAGGACATGGTGAGGACAGAGGATGTGGTGAGGACAGAGGATGTGGTGAGGACAGAGGACATGTGGTGAGGACAGAGGACATGGTGAGGACAGAGGACATGGTGAGGACAGAGGACATGGTGAGGACAGAGGACATGGTGAGGACAGAGGACATGGTGAGGACAGAGGACATGGTGAGGACAGAGGACGTGGTGAGGACAGAGGATGTGGTGAGGACAGAGGATGTGGTGAGGACAGAAGACGTGGTGAGGACAGAGGACATGGTGAGGACAGAGGACATGGTGAGGACAGAGGACATGGTGAGGACAGAGGACATGGTGAGGACAGAGGATGTGGTGAGGACAGAGGATGTGGTGAGGACAGAAGACGTGGTGAGGACAGAGGACATGGTGAGGACAGAGGACATGGTGAGGACAGAGGACATGGTGAGGACAGAGGACATGGTGAGGACAGAGACGTGGTGAGGACAGAGGACATGGTGAGGACAGAGGACATGGTGAGGACAGAGGACATGGTGAGGACAGAGGACATGGTGAGGACAGAGGATGTGGTGAGGACAGAGGATGTGGTGAGGACAGAAGACGTGGTGAGGACAGAGGACATGGCGAGGACAGAGTGAGATGGAGGAAGATGACTTGCTGTGGAGACATCTGAAGAAGGAACAGCTGAAATAACTTGTGATGAAAAGAGAACACTTAATTTGATGTGTCATGTTTCACATGTTCAACATTTAAACCTTTAAAATCTAAATTAAAAAAATGAAAATGTTTTTCTTTAAATATCTTAGATTTTGTTTTATGAATGTCTTTTCCATAAAAACTGTATTTAAGCCCCAGAAAATGTCAGGAGGTTCAGAAAACCAGGAGATGTTCTGTTGTTACCCTGGTTGGGCTGCACGCCGCTGAGCATCAGCTTGTACGAGAACGCTGCCTTCGACTGGGCGTGACCTTTGACCTGATGATGTAACAGGACAGGGTAGGTGCCCCCCGGGTTGCTCCCCGCGGTGCACTGGAGCTGAGTGTCGGAGACCGTCGACACGTTGCAGGGAACGTAGTTTATGGTGACGGAGACGAGTTGAGGGTCGGAGCCAAACCCTGATCCGGTCAGCGTGAGGAGGGCGCCGCTCGGCCCTGGGGGACAGAGGACAGAAGAGACGCTGAGGACAGAAGAGACGCTGAGGACAGAAGAGACACTGAGGACAGAAGAGACGCTGAGAACAGAAGAGACGCTGAGGACAGAAGAGACGCTGAGGACAGAAGAGACGCTGAGGACAGAAGAGACGCTGAAGACAGAAGAGACGCTGAGGACAGAAGAGACGCTGAGGACAGAAGAGACGCTGAGGACAGAAGAGACGCTGAGGACAGAAGAGACGCTGAGGACAGAAGAGACGCTGAGGACAGAAGAGACGCTGAGGACAGAAGAGACGCTGAGGACAGAAGAGACGCTGAGGACAGAAGAGACGCTGAGGACAGAAGAGACGCTGAGGACAGAAGAGACGCTGAGGACAGAAGAGACGCTGAGGACAGAAGAGACGCTGAGGACAGAAGAGACGCTGAGGACAGAAGAGACGCTGAGGACAGAAGAGACGCTGAGGACAGAAGAGACGCTGAGGACAGAAGAGACGCTGAGGACAGAAGAGACGCTGAGGACAGAAGAGACGCTGAGGACAGAAGAGACGCTGAGGACAGAAGAGACGCTGAGGACAGAAGAGACGCTGAGGACAGAAGAGACGCTGAGGACAGAAGAGACGCTGAGGACAGAAGAGACGCTGAAGACAGAAGAGACGCTGAGGACAGAAGAGACGCTGAGGACAGAAGAGACGCTGAGGACAGAAGAGACGCTGAGGACAGAAGAGACGCTGAGGACAGAAGAGACGCTGAGGACAGAAGAGACGCTGAGGACAGAAGAGACGCTGAGGACAGAAGAGACGCTGAGGACAGAAGAGACGCTGAGGACAGAAGAGACGCTGAGGACAGAAGAGACGCTGAGGACAGAAGAGACGCTGAGGACAGAAGAGACGCTGAGGACAGAAGAGACGCTGAGGACAGAAGAGACGCTGAGGACAGAAGAGACGCTGAGGACAGAAGAGACGCTGAGGACAGAAGAGACGCTGAGGACAGAAGAGACGCTGAGGACAGAAGAGACGCTGAGGACAGAAGAGACGCTGAGGACAGAAGAGACGCTGAGGACAGAAGAGACGCTGAGGACAGAAGAGACGCTGAGGACAGAAGAGACGCTGAGGACAGAAGAGACGCTGAGGACAGAAGAGACGCTGAGGACAGAAGAGACGCTGAGGACAGAAGAGACGCTGAGGACAGAAGAGACGCTGAGGACAGAAGAGACGCTGAGGACAGAAGAGACGCTGAGGACAGAAGAGACGCTGAGGACAGAAGAGACGCTGAGGACAGAAGAGACGCTGAGGACAGAAGAGACGCTGAAGACAGAAGAGACGCTGAGGACAGAAGAGACGCTGAGGACAGAAGAGACGCTGAGGACAGAAACGTTTGATGCTTGGTCTGTGAGACAGATGTTCTGCTGCTCAATGTTTCTGACAGATGAAACTCTCTTCTACTCTTTTCTAACGTGCCATGAACAAAATGAAGTTTTAGCAACTTGTAAGTTTTAAATCTATAGAAATATGTAAAATGATCAACCAGAGCACACTCGAGTAATCCAGAGCTTTTCTAACTTCATATTTGAGTTTATGTTAAAAACTAAACGGTCAGGATGACTCTGAAGCATGAGACGTGAACAACTAAAGGATCATATAAAGCATGTGTGTCAAACTGAAGGCCCGGGGGCCAAATGTGGCCCTCGTTGACATCTTATCTGGCCCCCAAGATGTCGTTTTAAATGTAAAATACTTTTATCACTTTGATTTCTTTAGTAATCTTTGATTATGATGTCAAAAGTGCAACAGAGAACATCAAATGAGACCAATCAAACTCTTGTAGAGGAACCTGCAACCAAGAAAAGATGTCGGGTATCTGACTTGAGTTAATTTAGTTCTGAAACCGGCCCTTAGTTTAAAAAATGTTTTAATTTTGTCCCCCGTTTGTAAGTGACTTTGACACCCATGCTCTAAAGGAACTACAGTCCTGCAGGATTTATAATAATAATAATAATAATAATAATAATGAATTTAATTTGTAATTAGCTGCATCACGGTGTGGTTTGGTGCATGTACTGCATCCTGCCGCAAGAGCCTCCAGCGCATCGTGAAAGCAGCTGAGAAGATCGTCGGCACCTCCTTGCCCTCACTGCAGGACTTACACAGCAAACGCCTCACTCGGAAAGCCCACTGCATGGCAGGTGATCCCACACACCCACTACACAGCTGCTTCAGACTGCTGCCATCAGGGAGGAGACTGAGGAGTCTCCAGGCTCGAACCAGCAGACTGAGAGACAGCTCTGTTCATCAGGCAGTCAGGATGCTAAACACTCTGCCTGCTCTGCCTCCCCTCCCATTTGAACTGCCTTAACACAAAAAACTTTCTCACACATTACCACACAACACAAAGATTTTAACACTGGACTCTGTGTCATCAAACGGGTTATTCACTAAACTCTCGGTCATGTGCTCATTCAGTTTGCACTACTTCTCATATTTGCACTAATGTTTGTATTACATCACTGCCTATAGTCATACTACTGTTTACATTCACTGTTTACATTTATTACTACTGTTTACATTTATTACTACTGTTTACATTCACTGTTTACATTACTACTGTTTACATTCACTGTTTACATTTATTACTACTGTTTACATTTATTACTACTGTTTACATTCACTGTTTACATTTATTACTACTGTTTACATTCACTGTTTACATTTATTACTACTGTTTACATTTATTACTACTGTTTACATTTATTACTACTGTTTACATTCACTGTTTACATTTATTACTACTGTTTACATTCACTGTTTACATTTATTACTACTGTTTACATTTATTACTACTGTTTACATTTATTACTACTGTTTACATTCACTGTTTACATTACTACTGTTTACATTCACTGTTTACATTTATTACTACTGTTTACATTACTGTTTACATTTATTACTACTGTTTACATTCACTGTTTACATTTATTACTACTGTTTACATTTATTACTACTGTTTACATTTATTACTACTGTTTACATTCATTAC
>JBBPBX010071306.1:0-10478 GCA_038048925.1 Garcialebias charrua | reverse complement strand
CACAGGTGCCTGATCTGTGGTGCAAGTGAAGCAGCTGTATCCCCGTTTATAAGCAGCGGCGAAAATTTTTGAGTTTGCTCCTCCGTTTTTTATTTTTACGACAAAGCTGTGCATATGAGACATGAATTACGTACAACATACATACTGTATATGTACATAAAGCTAAAGTGCTTCTTTTGTTTTTGAGACTAAGTCAGAATAAAGAACACATTTCATATTATTCCACTATTCAGCAGTACAATCCACAAATTTGTAAAACTGAAATTTAAATCTCCTCGTGCTGCTTCAACATGTGAGCATCAGCTCATGCACGTGTGTGAGCATGAAGGCAATTTTGAGGTGGAAAATAATCCATCCATCCATCCATCCATCCATTATTTTTATTATCCAATTTCTTCAATTTCAGGTTGCAGGGGTCACTGGTGCCCATACAGCTGTTCCTGTGTGAGAGGCAGGGGACAGCCTGAACAGGTCTCCAGTCCATCACAGGGACACATAGAGACAAACGAGACAAACAACCTTTCACCCTCACACTCACACCTAAGGACAATTTAGAGTTACCACTCAGTCTAACATACATGTTTTTGGTTTGTGGGAGGAAACGGGAGTACCCGGAGAAAACCCACGCATGTACCGAAGAACATGCAAACTCCACCCAGAAAGGCCCCTGGCTGGGAATAGAACCAGGGCAACCTGCTCACTGAGAGGTGGAACCTGTACCACCTGCACCACCTTGCTGCCCTCCATATACAGTTTTGTCCTTTTCCTGGCAGCTGAATTTCTAACATCCTTCTACCAATATACCCACTGTCCCTCCTCTGGACATGTCCAAACCATCTCAGTCTGGCCTCCCTAACTTTATCTCCCAGTTGTTCAACATGTGCTGTACCTCTGATTATCTCATTCCTGATCTTATCCATCCTTGTCACTCCTAAGGAGAATCTCAACATCTTCATTTCTGTCACTTCCAGTTCTTTCTCCTGTCTTTTTGTCAATGCCACTTTCTGCAGACAATAAAACATAGCTACTCTCACCAGTAATGTAAACTTTTCATTTGACCTTTGCTACTAGTCTTGTCACAAATCACTCCTGAAACTTTTCTCCATCCACTCCATCCTGCCTGGACTCTTATTTTTTCACTTCTTCACCACACTCCCCATTTTCCTGGACAGTGGACCCCAAGTACTTGAAGTCCTGCACCTTTGTGACCTCTGATCCTTGTAGCCTCACTGTTCCACTGGCCTCCCTCTCATTCACACACATGTACTCTGTCTTACTACGGCTGACTTTCATTCCTCTTCTTTCAAGTGCATCCTGTTAGCATTTTTAAAAAAATGTCTGAAGCACGCTCTGGAGATTCAATCATTTGCTCAGTTTTGCAGGTTTGTTCTACATACATGTAAGACAAAACCCCAGGCAGCTGGACCACAAGTGTATATCTTCTGCACTTCAGAACAATGGCCCCAGCTCCTTCAATACATCACATTTTCTACAAAAACTGGTCACACCCTGTGAGGTTGTCGTCATCTTCACTGATAGGAATTTCCTATTCTAACCATGTGACCATTCATTCAACCTTTATTTAGACAGGTTAATCCCATTGAGCCACGAGGACTCATTTCTGTTGCCAAATGCAGGGGTGTACGTAAAACTCCTTACTGGAAACAAAAACACAAAATCAAAGGATATGCCTTGTGTTACCACATGAAATTATACTATGAAAGTGTTAGTACAAATAATCAAACATTTCAGTAAGATAACATATAATTTTGATAAAAATATACTTCAATACCTCCACCTCTCTAAGTTCTCTTCCACCTGTTCCCTGATCTCACCACAGATCACGTCACCTGCAAACATCATAGTCCGAATAAACGTTGAAAAACATTGTACTTACCTATAGAGTTCAAACTTGGATTTTCTGTTTTCAGGTTCTTTGCTAATCTAACTGAGTGGAACAGTCTCTTTATTCTTATTTTAGTATAAGATTGTACAACAGGTCTATAACATACTGTAGCTGCCAACTGGCAATTTTATTCATACTCTCAGAGCCTTTGATACGCACACAAGATCTAGGTGATCAAAATAATAAGGCACTCAGAGAAATCCACTGAGAGAAGAGGAAGAGAAGAGTGTGAAAAATGTTGATTCATCTCATCTCATATCACTGTCGCAATATTCAAGCATGTAAACATTTGCATTTAACAATTCAACTAAAAATGTACAACTTATTGTGACCATGTACTTTGCTTGGCCTTGTTGCTGTTTTAAGTGCTCTATAAATAAAGTGGTATGGTATGGTATACACATGTGATCAGCTGGGGTAATTTATTTAAATATACCCTTTTCAATGCTGTTTTATGACATACATTTTTATTTCTTTTTTTTTTTGCCAGCCATCAAGATCCAATCACGTTCAGGGAAAAACTATGAAATAATTGCTGAAGAGCTTCCCAACAGTGCATGTTTGTTAGTGCTCTGATGAGCAACTTTATTTCCCTTAATTTTTTGATAATTGTACACTTAATTAACACTCTTTTGCCATAAAGCTAATAATTTATTGATGTGTGTGGTGCTACAGCCCGGATTTTAGATCTCCTGTAGGTCTTGTTTGCCCCGATGTATTCAGCAAAGCGAGACACAAAGAAGTGAGATGTTTGTGGTCGAGACTGTCCTTCATGCAGAAGGTCTGAGTTCAGGCCCCTTTGACAGCACACATCCATCGTTTTGAAACGTCCTTGGGTGAATCTTCATCACTTCTGGCCCCGTCTTTCTGTTGCTGACCCTGTACCTTGACCACTCAGGAGGGGGTCATGGTAGTGAATAAATGAACCTACCCAAAGATGTGTTGAATATCACAAGGTAATACAGAACAGTCTTAGTGAATAATGTAAAAACATACAAAAATTATTTTATTTGGACTTCAAAATAAATAAATAAATAAATACTGGTCTTATCAGGTACTGTATTTTTTTTACAGACCTGATGATACTGGAGGGTGGAGGGGGAAATGGTGCTGCACTCAAATTAGTGCCTTCCACTTGTGGACAGCCTGTCTTCAAATTAAAGCTGCTAAGCGGGAGAGTCAAATTGGAATTCCGATTCTATTAAGAAGTCATGCCCAGCAGCAAGAGAAAGCCAAATGGGTCCAGTGCAAAGGGAAAAAAAGACCATTATAGAGCAAAAATATTAAAGCACTGCTGATACATTTGCTGAAGATAAACTTAGCATAGGTCTCCCTGTGCTGCCTGGCAGAACCGTACAACAATGAAGACATCTTTTTTGGAAACTGATTAAACAGTCGCATTGAGATCAAAGTCAAACAGCTTCCAAGTCTTGCAAATGTGAGGAAACCATTAACTGTGAAAAAGAATTGCATGCAGTGCAACACAATGCACAGAGTCTGTTTCAGCAGTTTTATAATTAATAAGACAGTGCGGTGGAAAAAATGCAGAGTTTTATCTAAGTGAGGAGGCTGCTATCTGGATATATTGTTGGTGTCATGTAGTATTGTATTGTGCATTTAAGGGAGACACAGAGAAGTCATCACATTGTGTTACCACCTGGAAGGGCTGTGCAAGAATCCCACTGTGCCTATTATGCTTCCCATATGCAGCTTTTTATCTGTTGATTTCTCATTTGAAGCAGTTTGTTTCCTGACAGTTCATCAGATTCTCATCTTGGCGCTGGGGATGAGCCATCACCAGACCACGTCAGGCATGGAAAGACAATCACTGTTTGGCCTTTCGAAGTCATGGTATCTTCTTCCCCAATGACAAGGCCACTGACTGCGTGCCGGTTGTGGGCGCTTTTGCCTGCTTCGCTCTGCAATGGATTCTTTTGGAGGGACACAGACAGGAGATGGGGACAGAGGCAGACGAGGGGTCAGATACATCAGGGTCATTCATCTGGAACAGCAACCAAGCAGCGTATAACGCCAGCACACAACACTATCAGCCCGCCCCATGCTGGGAGATATACCTGAGGACTGTCATGCTGTCAGCAAAGCAGCTCAGCATCAGGACCCACAGATGGTTCATTCTGAGGAGAAACAGACTGATCTTTCATTTCCTTGTCACAGAAAGATGCCAAACCATGGGCCCAGTTTATTGTGCCACAGATGTGTTCAATCACAGAGAACTAAAAGAAGAAGAAGAAAAAAGTATAACGCTTCATGAGGCCTGTATAGAGGCAGTGAGTGTTAAATACCACAAACCATTCTTGGAGCTTTTGCAACGACCACACAAAACCGTCACAATGATAGAAGGTGATATGGCAATTTAAATACTAGTTTCAATTGTGTTTTAATGTACATTAATCTTCATTTGCCATTGTTGTCTAAACAACTAAAGCACATGGCAACATTTTTTACAGATTTCATCAGATAAGATAGGCTCGCTAAAGCGCTAATGCAATATTGCATCAGCTGTTTCATTCAACTACTGTATGTACACTCTGCAAGTGTATCACTCAATCTATGCTTTTATTAGGGTGGCGCTCTTTGTGCTCCCTTTCCAATCACGAATTGGAAAAAAAAATCAGAGTTTCTGATAATGTTTTACCTCAAAATGTGAAAGCTTTAACCAAAACTATTGCATAAAGATTGCAAATAATTTTTTTAATGTTTTGAGAGCACACATAAAGTACTGTTACCTCATGATGCCAGTCATTAATGTTGATACAAATGGCTAAAAAAACACATGTTTTGCATCATACACCACAGATACATAAAAAAAAATCAGAATATTGTTAAAAAAGTTTGATATAGTTTGTCAATCGCTTCAAAAAGTGAAACGCGTACATGTATATGATATAGATTAATTACAAATAGAGGGAAATATTTCAAGCCTTTATTTATTTTTTGTTATGTTGATGATTATGACTTACAAATAATGAAAAAAGCAAAACTCAGTGTCTCAAAAAAATTGAAATATTGTGGTAAATTTCCATATTGCAAACTCATGCACACTACGCACAGACGAATCCTAGACATGGGCTACAAATGTCTCATCCCTCAAGTCAAGCCACTCCTGAACCAGAGAAGTGTCTTACCTGGCTTCAGAAAACAGTGGGCCAACACCAGCAGAGGACATGGACTCAAACCATCATACTGTGGAAACTTCACACTGGACTTCATGCAAGAATTATGGGCGTCTACACTCTTCCTCTGGGCTCCAGGAGCTTAATTTCCAAATGACATGCAAAATGTACTTTCATCTGAAAGGAGGACATTGGATCACTGAGCAACAGTCCAGTTCTTGTTCTCCTCTGCCCAGCCCTCGTCTGTGTGTAGTGTGCATGAGTTTCCAATATGGAACTCCATCACAATATTCTAATGTTCTGAGACATTGAAGTTTTTTTTCTTCATTATCTGTAAGCCATAATCATCAAAATTACACAAAGTAAAGGCATAATATATTTCACGCTATGTGTAATGAATCTATGAGTTTTATATTCTGAAGTGATTGACAAAAAAAGTTCACAATATTCAGAATTTATTTTAGGTGTTCCTGTATTTGAGCACCCCAATCATATTTAGGCTTTTCTGAACTGTGTGATTTAGCTAAAGCATTGCAAATGTTTCTATCATGTATTAAGTACAGTATATATTAAGGGTGCCCTTTTGAATTAAATAGGATCAACTCAGTCGTATGATTGGATCATCAACCCTTTTGAGTCCAGTATCAGCCTAAACCTGTGAAAATTACACACAATAAATAACGTAAATTGATTATTTGAGTTATAACATTTTGTAGTATCTTGCGTAGCAAAGTGCTAAAAATTATTTTACAAGATTCAAATGACGGCTTCATTTATGGCAGATGGATTGTCTTTTAAAAGTATAGACGTGTTCATCTGAGCCTTTCATCAGAGCAGAAGTGGCTTAACACTTTTAGAATCAGAAGCTGAAAACAAGCAACTAATTACCTATCATTTTGGACAATTATGGTTGATCAAAGAAAGTGTAGACAAAAACAAAAACAGGTTCTGTATTTATCAAATTATTATAATAAATGTACAAGCTTATATTGTTAGCACCAACTTCATGCATCAATAACAATGTATTTTCTTGTAGATAAGGAAAATGTTCCCAGTATATATATTTTAGAGGCACAAGAGACAACAACAAAAATTTGTTTTACTTGTGATATTATATATCAATACTGATATGTAGAAGGCTTTTGAGTTTGTATCAAAAAACAAAGTAATTTTTTAGAAGAATTTGGCAGACAGATTTTTCTTAACACATAAAGAGTTATTTCAGAACCATCTGTCTGTTGATCGTAGAGTATTACTGTCTACTTTAAAGCTTGTTTATAAGAAGATATTTTACCTGGTCGGGCAAAGAGGGGGCAAAGAGTCTGAGTTCGTGAAAAAACATAATTAATCATTTTTACATTATGGGTAAAACGACAGCTTTTAAAAGGCAAACAGCAAAGAACAATGTGTAATTGGTCATTATTGCCTGCTTTTTCCCCACAGTGTTTGGTGTTTTATGCTTTTAGACAAATCTAAATCAAGATTTATTTTATCAATATGTCACTAAAATATTAATAGCTTTAATTAATAGCTGGCAGTAAAGAATTAATGCTTGGGAAACATTACAGACTAAATCACAGTTTTTTAGCTTTTTCTTGTACAACAGTATTTCTAGAAGTTAAATAAAAATGTACAAATAGGCATTGTTAAGAAAATAATAATAATCTGCAACATCAGTTGTTGAACAATTGTTAAATAGTTTAAGTAATATTTGCCCATGGGGGTAGCAGAACTGTATTAGTTGAATACAAATTACAATCTTTTAATCGTAGCACACAAAGTATTTATTTCATAAATCAGCAGAACATTAATTCACATAGCAATAATGGTGTTGTACACCAGAGTTAAACACCAGTGGTTTGTGTTCTTTCACATGATTAATTTTGCAGTAAGGTGCCCTGGAGCAGCACTTCATTATGTCACATAGAATCTCAGTTAGTTTTGCTTCTCGCCATATATCAAAATTGTTAAGGCTTTTTAAGCAAAACTCAAAAAAAAATATCATCATTTAATTAGCCACAACATTTGCCTGTTAACAATACAATTACATCCCCTGCAGGTACTTGTTACAGTGACAGTCTCTCAGACACCAGTGGAGTAAACTTGAGCACTAAATGCTACAGTATAATTTAAAGCTGAATGAGAGACAGCTTCTTACAGAGTTCTACTTTCAAAAGCCGCCCATTACTTGTAGAATGACTTCTTTGTGTAGCTACCTGGGCTGCGGGTTTATTTTTACCCTCCCTATGTCCCTCCTCATTCTTTAGCAGCTTCAGGAGATGGCGTTAGTTTGGCTTCATCTCTGACAAAAGATAAATGAGCTCTGGGTCTGTGGTGATCCACTATGGCTGCCAGGGGGTTCCAAAATAGCAAACTATTTTTCATATGGGGCGAAGTGATATGGAGTGCGATGCAGCAGGCGCTAACATTTACCATATTACGGTGCGCGGGAATACATTTCATTCTTAGTTTTTCTTTTCTTTTTTTTAAATTCTTTAACTTTCAACTTTTCTGTTGGGTGAGAGTCGTGGCAATTATAATTGATCAAGTATGTGCAGAGAGGAGGTGTACGCTGGGTGTTTACAGTCTGCGCTTTAAAGAAAGGAAACTCCAAAGAACAATACCAAGTCTATATCTAGACATAAAGGATTGTTTTTAAATTTTTTATCAAAAATGTTCTCTCCTCTGCATTCATTCAGTATTCTTTTTCTTCAACAATATGCATTTATCAGATGTGCAGAACTTTTTTCAACAGTCACACGACGTTGGTCATTAATCACCATGTCACCATCGGGCAGGGGAAAAAAAACACATCAGTGATGTGTTTTCACCGGGAAAATGTCCCGTGTCAACAGGAGATTCAGCGGCGCTTGCTATCACCTGAAAGAAATTCTCCCATTTAAACAAGGAGCCGTGGAGCATGCGAGGCTCTTTGAAGACATGTGTTTGGCACAAACAAGAGCTTCAGCCTCTCCTGTGTTTTTACCAGCTGAAGCACCGCTGACACTTGACTGGTGATCAAACACAAACCATGAATCTGCAGGTTCTTCTCCTATTTCTACAAGTAATTCTGCAGACCATGCTACTGGGATTACCCTTCCAACTCAATATTTACTAATGTCTTGGTCACCTGACTGGATACATTCGACTTCTATTTGCTGGGCTTTGCAGCATTTTAACTCTCGCTACATGCCTGTGCAGAAGTAACCTGCCATGTCTGAAGTCCCAGCATGGATGTGTTTCTCCCCTGATACTTCAAGAGGCTGAGTTGCTTGGCTAAATCACCTCTGGGTAGAAACAAGCAGAGACGCCTCATGGGAACAGAGAGGCTTTGTGAGATGAACTCTTTGTGATGCTCACAGAGAGGTCAACCTACTCCTACCAGTGGGACACAAATTTTCCTTCCTCGTCTCTGTCCCGATGCCTCTCCTTAATGATCCGTCTTTGGCACTGTACTCGTTAGAGCTGTATTAGCATGAGTGTTACAGAAGCGGGTGATCGGATGAAGTCAGACTGGCCACACTGGAGATGCGCTCTGCGTGGACTTTTCCCTGTCACTGAGGTGAGATGATTTATGATTTATTTTCCAATAACTCCCAGCCTGCTCTGTGCTTTGGGCCCTCCTGTCAACAATCACTACCTTCCCTCCCGCATCTACAGAAGAAGCTTCCACAGTCATTCTGTTCTCTGCTGAGACAAATTGGAAAGGGGTTTCCACAATTATGAATACAGCTTATTTGTGTCTCTCGTAATTGGAACAAGAGAGGGGACAGCAGGCAGATTAAAAGCCATGAATGACAGAGCTCCTGTAGTGTTGGTATTAGTTGGAGGCTGGCAGGATCTGCACACCTGGGCCTCCACGGCAGATGGTAAGAGTTGAGGGTTGCATAACAGTAGCCTAAGCCGTATGTCTCCTCACCTTACAGAATCTTCAGGAAGCCCATTGTTTGCCTATGAATGTGAGATGTGAGAGACCAGGGGGGGCAAATATGTTCTGCTCCCTGATCCCAGACCAGGTGTTTAGTGGGTTGCCTCAGCTTCTGTTCTGAACTGGCAGCAAGATGGCTGATAATTGGATGATTAAAAAAGTACTGTAATGATTATGATTAGAATACATAGGTTTATCTTATATTTAGAGCATTGTGAGTGGTTGATGTTAAGAAAAACCCATTAGCAAAGAAATCTTACAGGCAAAGAGCAGGGTCCTCAAAATTGTCCAATATGTTAAACATCCCAGCAGCACAGTGATGTAAAAAGGCTCAAGGAACAAAAACCAGTGACTAACAGTGAACTTATATAAAAAGCACACACAAGAAACAGGTGGCTGGGAAGCCTAACACCATCAGACAAAGAAAATCTACCCTAAAACATGACAGTGATGGGCAAACACGAGCGTGAGCAATGACTGATTGCAGCCAGGTGTGCTGATGAGTACTGATCAAGACAAAAGTTCATAGCAGATGTGAAACAAATGCTAAAATGAAAAGTATTAGAAAACATTTTTCTAATTTTTCATGAGACTGAAAGCTCATGAAAATAACAAAGTGCAAAATTGGTAAGCAACAATACAGATCACTCTTGAAAATGATTCCTCATGACTCATTGAGACTAAACTGTATAATAAAGTTTGAATGAAAACCATCCATCCATCCATCCATCCATCCATCCATCCATCCATCCATACATCCATCCATCCATCCATCCATCCATACATACATACATACATACATACATACACATACATACATACATGCATGCATGCATGCATGCATGCATGCATGCATGCATACATGCATGCATGCATGCATAATATGAAACTCGATTGAACATGTATGTATGTATGTATGTATGCAATTTTGTCAAATGAAATTACTGAAGTTCCATGATTTAGTAGATTACCATATTTTAATGATGTATAAAGCTCATAACAATGCACTACCCTTAAATATTCAGACACATTTTGTTAAAAGATCAAGATGTTACAATCTAAAGGGAACTGATGTATTTGTAAAGACACAATACAGAACCAGCTTAAAGGGACGGTCTACCTGTATGTATGCATACAGGTACATACATACATACATACATACATACATACATACATACATACATACATACATACATACATACATACATACATACATACATACATACATACATACATACATACATACATACATACATACATACATACATACATACATACATACATACATACATACATACATACATACATACATACATACATACATACATACATACATACATACATACATACATACATACATACATAACATACATACATACATACATACATACATACATACATACATACATACATACATACATACATACATACATACATACATACATACATACATACATACATACATACATACATACATACATACATACATACATACATACATACATACATA
>JBBPBX010071305.1:0-18358 GCA_038048925.1 Garcialebias charrua | reverse complement strand
TGGACTCATTGTTTGTGATGCATCCTACCACAGCTGTATCATCTGTAAACTTTACAATATGACAGCCTGGATGGGTAGATGCAGCAGATTAGAGTGAACAGGAGGGGGCTCAACACACATCCCTGAGGAGAGCCAGTGCTGAAGGTTATGGTGGAGGAGAAGTTGTGGATCCTCACTGACTGTGGTCTGTTTTTTAAGAAGTCTAGTACCCAGTTACAAACGGAGGGGCTTAGTCCTAGTGTGAATAGTTTGTCCATCAAGGTTTGGGGGATCATGGTGTTGAAGGCAGATGTAAAGTCCACAAAGAGCATACGCACGTATGAGTCCTTCTGTTCCAGGTGGGTGAGAGCATTGTGGACCACAGAGGAGATGGCGTCCTCTGTTGATCAGTTTTCGCGGTACGCATACTGATGAGCAGTGATGTCAGTAACGCGTTACAAAGTAACGCGTTACTCTGGTCGGACCACTTTTTTCAGTAACTAGTAATCTAACGCGTTGCTTTTCAAACTGCAGTAATCAGATTAAAGTTACTTTTTCCACATTATTGTGCGTTACTTAGTTATTTGTCATTTTCTGTAGTACTGTAATTTAATTTTATTTCGCCAATGCGTCTCGGGGGGAGCGAGAAAAAAAAAGACAGGAGTGACGTCAGTCTATGCGACCGCCCGGTGTTATTGTCTGTAGCACACGTTAGCATTAAGCTAGGTTTAGCATCTCGCTGCGGTCTCCTGTTTGTTTGGGAACGTTGTGACTTGTTAAAAACACGAGCGCACATCCAAAACGGTGTGTGGACTTTGTTTCACGGAGACTGGATCTGCAGCAGACAACACGTCTAACTTGAACGGACTTAACGACGTGATCCGAACGTGAACGAGGAGCAGCTTGTAAACACTGCTAACAGAGCAGCAGCAGCATTAAAACAGCCTTCAGGTAGGTCAGATCAGTCAATAACACAAACTGTAGGACATTTTAAAGCTCTGGATCTACGTCTGAAATGTTGTTGTTGCTGTGCAGGCTTTAAATTAACTGAGCGTCTCTAAAACGTCTTCCATCACGTCCATCATCATGTCAACACCAGCCAAAAAGTTAATCACTTTATGAAAAAACTGATGTCAACAAGTCCTGGAGCTGAATAAATCCCTGCCCTGATGATGACCGAGAGATCCAACCACAAGAAGAGGTATTGTTCTTTTATTAATAATTAACCTTTTTAATTTAAAATGATAATCTTATTAACTATTTTTTATTTTTTTACATGTTTGTGTTATTTCCAGTCTGAGACAGAGGAAGCAGCTGTCTTTTTCCTCTTGAGGGACATCCACCTGCAGCTAAGAAGCGTGTGATGATGACCCTGATGCATGCTCAATAATCCAGGTAGAAAAATCTAAAAATGCTAAGTCTGGTCCTCTGGACATTCAAAAAACAAAACAGAACAAAAAAAATTGTAGAAACGTTTTATCTTTTGTCCATAAGACTTCCTCAGTCTGAGATGCTGTATTCATTTCAATCTTATAAATACTGTAGCACCCTCTCACAGTGGATGAACCAGTTTGCTGCTGACAGCTGAAACCAGCTGCTCACGGACCATCAGCCTAACAATGGATAGTTAGCAGCACCCTGATGGTTGTTTGTTATTCACAGAGGGCTGAGTGATACTAGCAATAACAGCATTGTAAGAGGGGGACAGTTGAACCCAGAGGCCTCCACCTCTGTTTAATGATGGATGGTTTCTTTTCACAAAGATGGCCTCCTTTACTCCTCTCTCAAACCATCGTTCCTCTCTATCAAGGATGTGAACATCTTCATCCCTGAAAGAGTGACCGCTGGCCTGGAGATGAGTGTAGACTGCAGAGTCCTGACCTGATGATGTTGATCTTCTGTGCTGGACCATCCTTTTGGCCAGTGGCTCATGCTTTTATTTATTTTCATACAAACGTATTGTTTACTTGACACATTTTCAAAATAAACATTTTATAAGTCTTTTTTGTAAAAATATTATTTGTTTAGTGAAGTCAAGAAAGACTACTGTATTTTGTTTTTTGAATATTTATTAGTAATTATTTTATTAAAACATTTAAATTTTTTATGTATTGTGACAGAGGGTTCTTGTCAGCGGCTGCTGAAAGTAACTAATAAAGTAACTTAGTAATCTAACTTAGTTACTTTCCAAATCAAGTAATCAGTAACTTAACTAAGTTACTTTTCCCAAGGACTAATCAGTAACTTAACTAAGTTACTTTTTCAATGTAACTATGCCATCACTGCTGATGAGGGTCCTCGTTGATGTTGATGGATGTTTTGATGTGAGTCATGACCAGTTTTCGAAGCATTTAGGGCCAGTTTACACGGCGCGTATTTTGAGTGTAACCGCTACTTTCTCTTTGCGACTTTGCTTATCGCCTACACGACGCTGCTGGCCCCCCTCGATGACACCGATACTTTTCTGACCCTGCTCTCAAGGTGGAAGTTTTTCGCTGACCCCCCGTTGATAATGTAAACATCTCCCGTGGAGCTTTTGTTTGAACACATGCACGCAGCACGCACGCGCAGACAGCCGGCATTTTAACAATGGCGGTGGACTGGACAGTGGACACACGCACCACTTTCTGAACTATAGCTGATGGAATATATTTTGATTCTCATATTTAATTATTCTACACCTTACCTGCATCTGTGTTGGAAGAGAGCAGCTGCCTGGATCCAGTTGTCTGTTAACGAGGCAGTCGGACATTTCACGTGTCACGCTGCACTATAACATACTAAATGTGCTATATATTAACAGTTTAACAATAATAAACAGTATTTATGTTAGCGTGGGAGATATTTACATTTATCTGAGCTAAATGAAGCTATCTGGACTCGTTACGTCATGCCTAACATGCTGCTGAAAATGAAGACACCAGGTTGATTTTTAATTTATTTATTTATTCAACACCACAAACTCATGTCACAAACACTGAGAATTAAATTGAACACTTTTTAAAACACGTTAATCGAACTTTAATGAACTGGACTCTGTTGTTTTCATCCCACTGGACCCACATCCGAACCGCCGGTCCGCTTCGTGGAACGACAGCTTCGACCTCGCAGGAAAAAAATAAAAATAAAACCTCAGTTGGTTGTTCTGTGATCGAACTAAACACAAGGAAAGATTATTAAGAACATGGTTTACCTTGTAGCGCTGCTGTAAATCAGCTGATTCTCACGGACTAAAGTCAGACATGTTGACTCGGTTCCGGTCCAGTCAGCAACTGGTGCGCAGATGAAGCGGTCCACTTGGTGTCAGATCTGTTGACTCTTATCCAAATTCCAGCTTTAACTTGTTGTTAACTTGTTGACAACAACTTGTAGTAGCTGAACTTTTAGCCAGAGAGGAAAACAGGCTGCCTCGTGTGCTTTGTTTACCTCAAGCAGCAGTGGCGCATGCGCAGTAGTGAAGGTTCCAAAGATCACAGCGCCATCTACAGGCCCAGCATGGTAACTACAGTAAATTCATGAGTACGGGGGGTGGGGGGGAGAGAGTCGTATCCACAGAATTCGCCCATGTCAACGCAAAACTTTCAACCTAATTAACATACCCAAAAGTTGCGTTTCCCCCACACAGTGTCCGTGTAAACAGGGCCTTAGTGACTATCGGGGTGAGGGCCACTGGCCCACAGTCATTCAGACCAGTTACTGTGGAGCTTTTTGGGACTGGGATGATGTTGGCAGTCTTCAGGCAGGTGGGAACTGTTTCCAGGGCAAATGAGGTGTTAAAGATGTACTCTTACCGCATTGTCATAGTCAGTGGACCCCTTACCGATAGCCTTGGCCCCCCCTGGGCCCCCCCAGCAATAAAAGTCTAGCTCCGCCACTGCCTCTGCTCAACTGCCTGGCTGACACCAGGGACTGGATGGCTTTAAATTTCTTAAGTTTCAATGAAAAGAAGTCTGAAACCCTATTGTTCCCTCCCAACGACATGATCACGAACCACTGCATCAACCTTTCTTCTCTAGCCCTGTCAGAAAAACAAAAAGTCACAAATCTGGGCGTGATAAAGGACCCTTCCATGAAACTCAACAGTCATGTAAACATGATCGTTAAATCCAGTTTTTTCCAGGTGAGGCGACTGTCTAAGCTGAAGCCAGTGGTGGCTCTTGTAATGTCCACCAGAGGGGGCTATTTCTCAAAATAGAAAAAAATTTATTTCCACGTTCAAATAGTGTTTTTAAAAAAAAATCAAATGCAGATTAATACAAGGTCAACAGGACAATTAAATGCTCAGGATGAGAAGAACAAATTTGACTCACTAAAACGGCAAAGAACAAACAAAATAAATAAATTATATATAATGATTCTATTCTTTAGAATAGAATAGGTCCCCCTCTAACATAAATAAATTATATTCCAATGATCCTAGGAGCTATGCTGTCAGGGGCTTCATGCCCCTAGAAGGGTCACCCAAGGCAGACAGGTCCTAGGTGAGGGATCAGACAAAGTGCAGCCCAAAAACCCCTATGATGAGTACAATTAATGGACTAAGTTTTCCCTCGCCCGGACGCGGGTCACCGGGGCCCCACTCTGGAGCCAGGCCCGGAGGTGGGGCACGCTGGCGAGCGCCTGGTGGCCGGGCTTTTACCCATGGAGCCCGGCCGGGCACAGCCCGAAGAGGAGACGTGGGTCCCCCTTCCCATGGGCTCACCACCTGTGGGAGGGGCCAAAGGGGTCGGGTGCAATGTGAGATGGGTGGCGGCCGAGGGCGGGGACCCTGGCGGTCTGATCCTCGGCTACAGAAGCTGGCCATTGGGACATGGAATGTCACCTCTCTGGTGGGGAAGGAGCCTGAGCTAGTGTGTGAGGTTGAGAGGTTCCGACTAGAAATAGTCGGACTCACCTCAACGCATGGC
This sequence comes from Garcialebias charrua, assembly GCA_038048925.1. NCBI lineage: Eukaryota > Metazoa > Chordata > Actinopteri > Cyprinodontiformes > Rivulidae > Garcialebias > Garcialebias charrua. The sequence continues at coordinate 13,472 of JBBPBX010071305.1, read as the reverse complement.
TCTGGCTCTGGAACCAGTTTCCTTGAGAGGGGTTGGACACTCTTCCACTCTGGAGTTGCCCCTGGTGAGAGGCGCCGAGCAGGAGTGGGCATACTGGTTGCCCCCCATCTTGGTGCCTGTACGTTGGGGTTCACCCCGGTGAACGAGAGGGTAGCCTCCCTTCGCCTACGTGTGGGGGGACGGGCTCTGACTGTTGTTTGTGCCTATGCACCAAACGGCAGCTCAGACTACCCACCCTTTTTGGAGTCCTTGGAGGGGGTATTGGAGAGTGCGCCTCCTGGGGACTCCCTTGTTCTACTGGGGGACTTCAACGCTCACGTGGGCAATGACAGTGAGACCTGGAGGGGTGTGGTTGGGAGGAACGGCCCCCCTGATCTGAACCAGAGTGGTGTTCTGTTATTGGACTTCTGTGCTCGTCATGGATTGTCCATAACGAACACCATGTTTAAGCATAAGGGTGTCCATATGTGCTCTTGGCACCAGGACACCCTAGGTCGCAGTTCGATGATCGACTTTGTTGTCGTCTCATCTGATCTGCGGCCGCATGTCTTGGACACTCGGGTGAGGAGAGGGGCGGAGCTGTCTACTGACCACTACCTGGTGGTGAGTTTGCTCCGATGGTGGGGGAGGATGCCGGTCAGACCTGGCAGACCCAAACGTATCGTGAGGGTCTGCTGGGAACGTCTGGCAGAGTCTCCCGTAAGACGGAGCTTTAACTCCCACCTCCGGGAGAGCTTTGAACACGTTCCGAGGGAGGCGGGGGACATGGAGTCCGAGTGGGCCGTGTTCCGCGCCTCTATTGTCGAGGCAGCTTATCGGAGCTGTGGCCGCAAGGTTGTTGGTGCCTGTCGAGGTGGCAACCCTCGAACCCGGTGGTGGACACCGGCAGTGAGGGATGCTGTCAGGCTGAAGAAGGAGTCCTATTGGGCCTTTTTGGCTTGTGGGACCCCGGAAGCAGCTGATAGGTACCGGCAGTCCAAGCGGCATGCGGCTCGGGTGGTTGCTGAGGCAAAAACTCGGGCGTGGGAGGAGTTCGGAGAGGCCATGGAGAATGACTTCCGTACGGCTTCGAGGCGATTCTGGTCCACCATCCGGCGTCTCAGGGGGGGAAAGAGGTACGAGACCAACACCATTTATGGTGGAGGTGGCGTGCTGCTGACCTCAACTCGGGATGTTGTGAGTCGGTGGGCGGAATACTTCGAAGACCTCCTCAATCCTACTGGCACGTCTTCCACTGAGGAAGCAGAGCCTGGGGACTTTGGGTCGGGTTCTCCGATCTCTGGTGCTGAGGTCGCCGAGGTGGTTAAAAAGCTCCGCGGTGGCAAGGCTCCGGGGGTGGATGAGATTCGCCCGGAGTTCCTTAGGGCTCTGGATGTTGTAGGGTTGTGTTGGCTTACGCGACTCTGCAATATCGCGTGGACATCGGGGGCAGTTCCCTTGGATTGGCAGACTGGGGTGGTGGTTCCCCTATTTAAAAAGGGGGACCGTAGGGTGTGTTCCAACTATAGGGGGATCACACTCTTAAGCCTCCCTGGTAAGGTCTATTCAGGGGTTCTGGAGAGGAGGGTCCGTCGGATAGTCGAACCTCGGATTCAGGAGGAGCAGTGTGGTTTTCGTCCTGGTCGTGGAACACTGGACCAGCTCTACACCCTCAGCAGGGTCCTGGAGGGTGCGTGGGAGTTTGCCCAACCAGTTTACATGTGTTTTGTGGACTTGGAGAAGGCATTCGACCGCGTCCCTCGGGGGGTTCTGTGGGGGGTACTCCGGGAGTATGGGGTACCAGGCCCTTTGATAAGGGCTGTTAGGTCCCTGTACGACCGGTGTCAGAGCTTGGTCCGCATTGCCGGCAGTAAGTCAGGCTCGTTTCCGGTGAGAGTTGGACTCCGCCAAGGTTGCCCTTTGTCACCGATTCTGTTCATAACTTTTATGGACAGAATTTCTAGGCGCAGCCAAGGTGTTGAGAGGATCCGTTTTGGTGACCTTAGAATCGCTTCTCTGTTTTTTGCAGATGATGTGGTCCTACTGGCTTCATCAGTTCGTGATTTACAACTTTCACTGGAGCGGTTTGCAGCCGAGTGTGATGCGGCCGGGATGAGGATCAGTTCCTCCAAATCCGAGGCCATGGTCTTGAGCCGGAAAAGGGTAGCATGCCCTCTCCGGGTCGGGGAGGAGGTCCTGCCCCAAGTGGAGGAGTTTAAGTATCTCGGGATCTTGTTCACGAATGAGGGAAAACTGGAGCGTGAGATCGATAGGCGGATAGGTGCAGCGTCCGCAGTGAAGCGGGCGCTGTACCGGTCTGTCGTGGTGAAGAGAGAGCTGAGTCAAAAGGCAAAGCTCTCAATTTACCGATCGATCTACGTTCCCACCCTCATCTATGGTCATGAGCTTTGGGTTATGACCGAAAGAACAAGATCTCGGATACAAGCGGCTGAAATGAGTTTTCTCCGCAGGGTGGCTGGACTCTCCCTTAGAGATAGGGTGAGAAGCTCAGTCATCCGGGAGGGACTCGGAGTAGAGCCGCTGCTTCTCCACATCGAGAGGAGCCAGTTGAGGTGGCTCGGGCATCTGGTTAGGATGCCTCCTGGACGCCTCCCTGGTGAGGTGTTCCGGGCACGTCCCACCGGGAGGAGACCCAGAGGAAGACCCAGGACGCGCTGGAGGGACTATGTTTCTCGGCTGGCCTGGGAACGCCTTGGGATTCCCCCGGAGGAGCTGCTCCAAGTGGCTGGGGAGAGGGAAGTCTGGGCCTCCCTACTTAGGCTGCTACCCCCGCGACCCGACCCCGGATAAGCGGAAGAAGATGGATGGATGGATGGAAATTATATATAAATTATAGAAAGGAAAATAAGTGAGATTAAAACATTTCTGCATTTCTACTTGCAAGAGGCGTTGTTTTCCTTCTCCAGATCCATACAGTGTTAAGAAATAGTAAAACACCACCAGTCACGTTTAGTATCTAAAATTATTAATGTTTGATCGTTTTTTAAAGGCATATTAAAATAAATGTAGCCATGAGAGTCCAGTAAAACACTAGCAGTGACATTTAGTATATAAAATTATTAATGTTTGATAATTTTTTATAAGCAAATTGAAATAAATGTAGCCATCAGAGTCCAGTAAAACACCACCATTGACATTTAGTATACAAAATTATTATTGTTTGATCATTTTTTATAAGCAAATTAAAATAAATGTAGCCATCAGAGTCCAATACTGTACAATAACATGGAGGCTATTGCTGGCAACCTAACTCCACAAACAAACAAAGAAAAAAAAACTCACCAGTTCCCACTTGCCAGCTGAGCTGAAGGCTTTTTTTCACAAACATAGCCATCTAAAAGTTTAGAGGCATATCAGTCAGGAATGGTAATATAAGCATTAGATAAAGACTAGCATTAGCATGCTAGCTCCAGAAACAAACTCACAGTTGCCACTTTTAGAATAAACAGTCAGCTGAAGGCCTTTTCACAAACAGAGCCATCTAAAAGTCGAGAGGCATATCAGTCAGAAATGGCAAATAGGCATTAGATAAAGGGCCTTCAATGATTTAAAACCTACCTGAGTCAGCCTGCTTGAGTCACTGACTGCACGGCTCAATTCCCAGAAAACAACAACAAAAAAAGACAGGAAGCACAAGATCTGTAGGTACAGCTCACGTTGGATGTGTCCAGGGCGCTGAAATCTGCGCCCAGCATCTTCCCATTGTTTTGCAACATCGTGGAATAACTGCGCATGCACCATTATTAATGAGAGTCCATGGATAAGATCCATGCGCCCACAGGACAGGAAATACGTCACCAATCAGAAAACTTTTTTTGAAACAAACAATATATAACTCATCGTTACTCATAAAATATTTATCCTACACAACTAAAAACATATATGCATATATTTCAAAATATTTTTATTTTATTATTTTATTTTTATGATTTTTTTGTCTTCAATGTAAAATGGTCCAGAAGTTCCAGTGGGGTGGCACCCTAGCGCCCCCTATTGGCCGGCCGCCCCTGGCTGAAGCCCATATTATCTAAAAATAACCTGGAGACAGTAATACACACATTTATTACATCTAGGCTTGATTACTGCAATTCACTCCTGTTTGGTATCAGTCAGACCACCATTGCACGATTACAACTGGTCCAGAACACAGCAGCCTGATTTTTAGCCAGTACAGACAAAAGAGAGCACATTACACCAGTCTTGGCCTCCCTGCACTGGCTACCGGTTCATCTTCAAATCCAGTTCAAAATTCTCCTGTATGTCTACAAATCGCTGAACAGTCTCCCACCCCCCACATCTCACTGATTTGCTACAGCCCTATGTCCCACCATGTTCTCTGAGGTCAGCGGACCAGTTGTTCCTCACAGTTCCAGGATCTCGTTTTAACCGCAGAGGTGACAGGGCCTTCTCTGTAGTAGGACCAAGACTTTGGAATGAGTTACCTCTGCTCGTCAGACAGGCCCCCTCCCTCTCGGTTTTTAAATCCCGTTTAAAGACCCACTACGATTCTGTTGCTTTCAACACCAGATGATCTGTGTTTGGTCGTTATATTTATTATCTGCGACGATCTTATGTCTATATATTTTATTTTTTTTTACTTCATTTTGTATGTTGCCTATGTGTTGCCTGTTGTTTGTTTGTTTGTACAGCACTTAAGTTTGGTTGGCCTTGTCACTGTTTTAAGTGCTCTATAAATAAAATGATATGGTATGGTATGGTATCCCTGATACCTCGGAGATCAAAGGCATCACAATCACCTCTGGATAAGATCTGCTTAAGGTTTTGTGCTTGTCCGAAGTGTTTGTCATTATTACGTCACAGGATGTCTGAGGGTTCAGATATCACATTTCATGCTCTGGCCTTTTGCCTCGGAGATCAAAGGCATCACAATCACCTCTGGATAAGATCTGCTTAAGGTTTTGTGCTTGTCCGAAGTGTTTGTCATTATTACGTCACAGGATGTCTGAGGGTTCAGATATCACATTTCATGCTCTGGCCTTTTGCCATTAGATGACTTACTTCCTTTAATATTGTTAAATTATTCATTGACAATGTTTAGAGTAGAGGCAAAAATCTTAAAATCCACTTTTTGTTTATTTGAGGAATGTGTTTTTTAATAATTCTAAGATAACATTAGCTAATTTTCTGTTTATTTATGCTTCTTATTTTTGGATTCTTTGAGGCAGAGATCTCTGGATACAGGTAAGATTTTAATTGTTCATAACTTTCCACTTTCAAAGATCTGGCTTAGACCTTTAAAGGGACCGTTCAGACATCTTTGAAGTGATATTCTGTTTAATAGTTGTCAAAAGTTAGCACCTTATCAGCCATAACATCAACAATTGAGTGTACAATATGGAGAAAAAGTCAAAAATCTTCATCCAAGCTAGGCTAATGGCTAGTCGGGCAAGTTTCAGTTTCTCAGGCTCAAAAAACAACTTTAGTCAACAATGACATACTGATGATGTGAAAGAACATTACATAAGCTAATATTAAACTTTGACACTTTTGTGTGGTCATTTACTTTGTTGCTAATTTCTCAGATAAGTTAAAGTACAAAGTAGCATTAGCCTAGCCAAAACGAACGCTTTTCTCTGAAGAGGGTTGCCAGATAGGAAATAAAAAACTACTGTATAGTTCTTTTGCTTTAAAACTATTGTATTTTGAACAAAACTATAGTATTAGTGGAGTGAGAGTGCACTTTTGTTAGTGGTGGTGGTGGTGGTGTGGTGCATGGAAAAGGAAAACAAGAGGAGGGGAGGTGTGTGCTTGTCGAGCACAAATAAGGATGTGTGCTCTTGTTTGCATGAATAAAATGATTTATTGCACACTTCTTCTTTAGGTTTTTCCTTCTTCAGGGGTCACCACAGCTAGTCATCCTCCTCCATCTCACTTTGTCCGAACTCCAACTACCTTCATGTCCTCTCTAACTGCATCCATATATCTCCTCTTTGGCCTTCCTCTTTTGTCTTTTTCCTGGCAGCTGCATTTCTAACATCCTTCTACCAATATACCCACTGTCCCTCCTCTGGACATGTCCAAACCATCTCAGTCTGGCCTCCCTAACTTTATCTCCCAGTTGTTCAACCTGTGCTGTACCTCTGATGATCTCATTCCTGATCTTATCCATCCTTGTCACTCCTAAGGAGAACCTCAGCATCTTCATTTCTGCCATTTCCAGTTCTTTCTCCTGTCTTTTTTTGTCCTTGTCTCTGTCTCCAGACCATACAATATAGCTGGTCTGGTCTCACCACTGTCTTGTAAACTTTTTCTTTGACCTTTGCTGACACCCTTTTGTCACAAATCACTCCTGAAACTTCTTTCCATCCACTCCATCCTGCCTGGACTCTCTTCTTCACCTCTTTACCACATTTCCCATTTTCCTGGACAGTGGACCCCAAGTACTTGAAGTCCTGCACCTTTGTGACCTCTGATCCTTGTAGCCTCACTGTTCCACTGGCCTCCCTCTCATTCACACACATGTACTCTGTCTTACTACGGCTGACTTTCATTCCTCTTCTTTCAAGTGCATACCTCCACCTCTCCAAGTTCTCTTCCACCTGTTCCCTGTTCTCACCACAGATCACAATGTCATCTGCAAACATCATAGTCCATGGGGATTCCTGCCTGACCTCATCTGTTAGTCGGTCCATCACCAGAGCAAACAAGAAGGGGCTCAGAGCTGATCCTTGATGCACTCCCACCTCCACCTTGAAGCTATTTGTCACTCCTACAGCACATCTCACCACTGTCCTGCTGTCCTCATACATGTCCTTTGTTGGTGCACAGAAATCCTAAAACTATCATATAAAGTACATTTGTGTGTTTTAATTTGTATTACTGTGTATTGTATAAACTTTAAAATTATAATATAACTATGATAATTATTGTATATCTGAAATCTTGTATATCTTATCTCTATAAGTGATGTCATGGTTGATATGGAACTAATGATTGACAACCTTTAGACAAAACATCACTTCAGAGATGAATGGACTGTCCTTTTAAAGTTCTGGTCATTTATAAGAATATAAAGTAAGAGAAGAAGGAATAGACTCTGCTTTTGTATCATACAGTGAATAAAAACCACCTGTCTTCACTTATCTGCTGCATTTGGGGGCCGAGGTGATGTAGAGGTAGGGCAGCCGACTTGGGACCAGAACGTCACAGTTTCAACTCCCCACCATGCCCACATGTCATGGTGTCCTTGAGCAAACCACCTAATCCCTGATTGCTCCCCAGGTGCCTACATAGCTGCGCACTGCTCCACCTGGGTGTATGCCAGGTGTGATGGGTTAAATGCAGAGAACTAATTTCGTCATTGTGTGGGAACATACAATGACCACATATAGCAATTTATTAGGTCTAAGTTTTCACCAGACTTTTGTTTTTAACAAGTTGAGTAGAAATCCATGAAGGAATTCAACAAATGAAGATTTCTAAATGTAGAACAGGGTTGGATATGAAAAGAGAGGACTCAGATACCTATCAAGTTCAGTTTAGACAAATCCAAATCATTGTCCACTGAAGAAGACACTTCTGCTTTTTCAAACAGTCCCATGTCCTCTGCGGCACAGCGGTGAGGGGACACTGCCTTTGAAACTAACTCAACACTTTCCAAAAGGCTTTAAGTACCCCATAACCAGTTCCTGTTTATAGTTCCTACAAAGTCTGGTATTTTTTTTCTTCAGATTTGTGTTTTTGTTTCTCTAAGTCTGGGAAAAGCCTTCAGCATAAATTCTTCCTGAAATAGACACAACTCAACACTTTCCAAAAGGCTTTAAGTACCCCATAACCAGTTCCTGTTTATAGTTCCTACAAAGTCTGGTATTTTTTTTCTTCAGATTTGTGTTTTTGTTTCTCTAAGTCTGGGAAAAGCCTTCAGCATAAATTCTTCCTGAAATAGACACACTTCTATAACCTGTTTACTTTTACACTATTTTCCCTCCGTCTCTGGCTTTGAGCAAGATACCAGACCTCGTAAAGACGAAGCGAGGAGACTTGCACACACTAAATCCTCATGTTAAAAGTGTCACCAAGGAAACACAGCCTGTGTGTGTTGAGCTGAATCAGGCGCTGACAGACGGTGGATTTATGCCTTTGAGACACGCAGGTGAGCTCTTGGGTGCAGAAAACTTTGCAGGTGGTGGTTTTCAGCTCAGCTCCAGCTTCAGGCGAATCTGAGCTTCGGCTGTTTGCTGCGAGAGGACCTTTTCATTGAAGCTCTGTTCTGTGACCATGTTTGGTAAAAGCTCCTCGGGCTCGGACCAAAGCCCCTGACCGGCTGCTGTGCACTCACTCAGGCAGGGGATGGTTTCAGTCAGGGAACCCTCCTCCCCACCTCCACAGCCTTCACTTTCCACACTCCTGTAAATCACTGTTTCAGGCCTAATTGAACCAGTTCTGTTTTTATCCATTCTTTTGCTCAGTGTAAACACCTCTTGCTAAAAGTCTCTTCCTCTCCCACGAGCACAGTATTGCAGGTGGTGACAGCTAGCAGTAGCTGCTGAGGGTGATGCTGTCAGACTGCAGGCTCCCTGCGGACGCATGCCAAGGAGAGATTTGGCATACTGAACTAGACCCTTGTCAAATACATCATTTTATGTTTTAATAATTTATCCACCTTCTTCCTAGGCCCCATGCTGCCTTGCGTGAATTATGGGTGCGACTTCCAGCACGGACCAGAGCCGGCGTTTGTTTATGTACGAACAGTATGAGCTAATAGTTTTATCTGAGCATTGTGGATTTAATTTAGACATGTAGGAACACCAGCTGTCAGAGTCAAACAGGACAATATAATTCAAGTTCAAGTATCTTTATTGTCATTTGCATCACGTGTGGTGAGGTGGAATGAAATTGTGTACACAGGGTCCCAGTTACATCCAAAAACTGGCAAAAATTTAAAGTCTAGAAAGAAATGGTATAAGGTTATAAGATGTACACTAAGATATATGCTAAACAATATGCTAAACACCAATAATGTAAAATAGTACGGTAGGCTATATTAAACAGCAGCCGCTGTCGTCATACCCACAATCATACCCCGCCTGCTGAAGACGAGAGATGGAGGATGAGCTGAACAAGTGGCTGCAGATTACATCTACCAGCATATTTAGCTACATCTACTAGCATATTTAGCTATACATCTACTAGCATATTTAGATACATCTGCTAGCATATTTAGTTACATCTACTAGCACATTTAGCTACATCTGCTAGCATATTTAGCTACATCTACCATACTAGCACATTTAGCTACAACTACTAGCATATTTAGCTACATCTGCTAGCCTATTTAGCTACATCTGCTAGCATATTTAGCTATATCTACTAACAATTTAGCTACATCTACTAGCATATTTAGCTACATCTGCTAGCATATTTAGCTACTGTATATCTACTAGCATATTTAGCTACATCTGCTAACATATTTAGCTACATCTACTAGCATATGTAGATACTAGCATATTTAGCTACATCTACTAGTATCTTTAGATACATCTACTAGCATCTTCAGCTACTTCATAGCCTCAGTTCTTCTGACAGTGTAGTGATGAACAACCTGAAAAGCTCTGAGATGTACAGTATCAGTATCTCTAAGGTCTGTGGTGTTTTGTTAAAAGAGGTGGGACACAATCTTGTTTACCTTAAATCAGACACAGAGCTCAACCAAAGCCTTAAAGTCGCGCTTGGGTTAATTACAAAGAAAATCAAAAACCTAAAGACGAACAAATCCTATAAAGCTTTGTCCTCCATACACTTGAAATCATACCTGATGTTCTTGTCACTGTTCTCAAATCTTCTGAGGATCTGGCATCTCTTCGCCGGTAGTTTATTGTTTTCTAGACACAAAGTAAGATACAGTAGGCTACAGGTTTTCCTCCTTCGGCCGTTTGTCGACAAACTGAAACGAGCACACATAGTATCCTGATGCATGCTCAATNTCTTATCTCAACATGCCTGTAGAAGTTTTGTAAACCTGATGCTCTCACCCTCCCAAACCTGCTACTGAGGAATTCCATGGACTTTTTCAGAGAAGCCCAGCTGAATAAACATTCTGTCATCATTTCAGGACTCTGGATTTGACTCTGGCTCCGCCCTCTCACATGGTTTCCATAGAATTTTGCAACTCCCTGATGTCATATTTCAATGAAAAGATTATTTCAATTCATAAACACCTTGGACCAAATACTGCCCCCAGCATCCTTGTTGAACTCCCCCCTCCCTCCCTCCCTTTCTCTGTCTTCTCCCTCCCCTCTGCTGATAACATTGCTGACATTATCAGCAAGTCCAAGTCCTCATCCTGTCAACTTGACCCATTTCCCACAGTTCTTGTTAAATCCTGTCTCCCGTCTCTGCTCCCTATCATCACTAATATCATCCACTCCTCCCTGACCTCTGGCATTGTTCCCACAGCCTTCAAATCTGCTGCCATCACCCCCATCATCAAGAAACCAGGTCTTGACTTCACCAACTTCAGTAATCTTCGTCCGATCTCCAATCTGCCCTTCATCTCCAAGATCCTTGAAAAAACTGTTGCTAGTCAACTTCACTCTCACCTGTCCAACAACAACATTTATGAAGAGTTTCAATCTGGATTTCGCCCCCACCATAGCACCGAAACAGCCCTAGTAAAAATTACTAACGACCTCCTTCTTGCTGCTGACTCTGGTCTTCTGTCCATCCTCATTCTTCTTGATCTAAGTTCTGCCTTCGACACCATCTGTCATTCTATCCTCCTCAACAGACTAACCTCCATTGGCATCTCAGGTACCCCGTTAGACTGGTTCACCTCCTATCTCTCTGACCGCACTCAATTCATTCAGCTTAAATCCTTCCGTTCCCAGTCTTCCCCTGTCTCCACGGGTGTCCCCCAAGGCTCTGTCCTCGGACCCCTCCTCTTCATCATTTACCTCCTTCCTCTAGGTCACATCTTCCGCAAATACGGCGTCCATTTCCACTGCTATGCTGATGACACGCAGCTCTACTTGTCATCAAAACCTAACTCCACCCACCCACCCTCCATCCTCACCGACTGTCTCAACGAGCTAAATCACTGGTTTTCTAACAATTTCCTTCAACTAAACAGCAACAAAACAGAAATCATTCTTGTTGGTACCAAAAACTCTATTTCAAAATCAGAACATCTTCTCGTCCCCCTTAACAACTCTCTGCTATCCCCCTCCCCTCAGGTCAAGAGCCTCGGTGTCATCCTCGACACCACTCTCTCCTTCACTTCACACATCAACAATATTACTCGGTCTGCCTATTTCCACCTCCGTAATATTAACCGTCTCCGTCCTTCTCTCACACCCCGCTCCACAGCCATCCTGGTGCACAGTCTTGTGACTTCCCGTATCGATTACTGCAACTCCCTTCTCTACGGCCTCCCCAACAAATCTCTCCACAAGTTACAGATGGTCCAGAACTCAGCTGCCCGTGTCATCACTCAAACCTCCTACTATAACCACATCACTCCTGTCCTGCAGCAGCTCCACTGGCTCCCGGTTAAATCACGCATCATCTTCAAAATTCTACTCCTCACGTTCAAAGCTATCCACAACCTTGCCCCTCCTTATCTATCTGACCTCCTACAAATCTCCATCCCATCACGCTCTCTCAGATCCTCCTCTTCACTACATCTCCATGTACCCTCTGCCCACCTCTCCACCATGGGGAGCAGGGCCTTCACCTGCTCTGCCCCTCACCTCTGGAACGCTCTACCGCCAGACCTTCGAAACACCACCTCCCTTTCTCTGTTCAAGACAGCCCTGAAAACACATCTCTTTAGACTAGCTTATCATTAACTTTACTAAATGTATTTTTATTATTTTGCATTTTATAATCTTTATGTATTTTATATTTCAATTTGTCACTGATAATGTTTGAACTGTATTGGTTTGTTAAGTGTCCTTTGGTGTCCTGAAAGGCGCTTTTAAATAAAATGATTATTATTATTATTTCATTTTTTTTTTTGCTGATGATACTACTTTTTTTTTGTTTTGGTCATGATATTACACAGATCTTTGAGTTTATGAAGATAGAATTAGCAAAAGTACAAAATTGGTTTAATCTAAATAAATTGTCATTTAATTCAGATAAAACTAAATATATGATATTTGGTTAAAAAAACTGTTCATATTCCATTTATGATTGATGGTGTTGAGATCTGTCGTGTTAGTGAAGTGAAATTTCTGGGTGTCATCATTGACGACAAACTGACTTGAAAACATCATATAAATTCAGTAAAGATGAGGATAGCGAGATCTATTGCTGTTCTATACAAAGTCAGGAACCTGTTAAATGATAAAGCTCTGTACTTGTTGTACAACACAATTGTTGTTCCACACATGATTTATTGTATCGACATCTGGGGTAAAGCATGTAAAACTTTCACGGAACCTGTTTTTTTGTTACAGAAAAGAGCTATAAGAATAATTACCAGAAAAAGTTATTGTCACCCATCTAGCACATTGTTTCACCAATTGAAGTTGTTAAAGTTCAGTGACTTGGTGGATTACAATATTCTGTCAGTCATGGAGCTCATAAAGAAGAATTACCATCTAATATCCACATGCTTTTTGTTAAACGTCAAAACTGTTACAATCTAAAGGGAGAAAGCGTTTTTGTTAAACCTAAATACAGAACCAGTTCGAGGAGTCGGTCAACCTCCATTCAGGGAATTGGTTTGTGGAATGTTTTGGATACTGAAATTAAAAATGCTGCTTCATTATTTATATTTAAGTAATTAAAGTTCATCAGAGACTCTACTTCCTCAGATGGTTGAGACGAGCTGGTCTGAGCAGCCCAGTCCTCACCTCCTTCTACAGGTGTGCAGTGGAGAGCATCCTGTGCTCCAGCATCAACGTGTGGCATGGAGGCTGCACAGTTGAAGAGAGGAAAGCTCTACAGAGAGTGGTGAAGGCTGCACAGAAGTCTGTTGGAGTCAGTCTCCCCACCATCACAGACATTTACACCTCCAGATGCAGGAAAAGAGCCACCTGCATCATGAAAGACCTCACTCACCCAGCACACTCACTCTTTGCCCCACTCCCCTCAGGACGGAGGTTGAGGAGCATCAAATGTAGAACCACTAGACTGAGGAACAGCTTCTACCCTGAGGCTGTTAGACTCATGAATAAATAAAAATAAAAATAAACACTGCAAAATATCACATCATGCTGATGCTGATCTGTTTTCTTGTTGCTGTGTTCATCTGTGACCATCTGCTCATACAGACTCATGTTCGTGCTGCTGTTTATAATGATGTTTTTCCACTATATTAGGGCTTAGTGTATTACTAGTTGATGTTTTTCTTAGTTAATTCTAGATGTTATTACTGTTTTTCTCTTGCATTTGTTGTTGGATGTAACTGGGACCCCGTGTACATAATCTCGTTTTCATCACATGTACCACATGCGGTGCAAATGACAATAAAGACTCTCTGACTCTGACTCTGACTCTGATACACA
>JBBPBX010071304.1:0-18358 GCA_038048925.1 Garcialebias charrua | reverse complement strand
TTTGACCTAAAGGCAGCATGTAAAGGGAAAACAACAGGGGCCCCAGAACCGACCCCTGAGGGACACCACAGGAGACAGAGACTGTCTGGGACGTGGCGTTGCCAAGACTAACACATTCCAGCCTATTGGAGAGGAAAGATTTAAACCAGTCCAGGACGGTGTCACAGAGACCGACCTCCACATGAAGACGGTGGAGGAGGATACTATGGTCCACAGTGTCGAAGGCTGCAGTGAGGTCAAGGAGGACAAGGATGGAGGGAGAGCCAGTGTCAGCAGCCAAGAGGACATCATTAGTAACTCTCAGCAGTGCAGTCTCAGTACTGTGAGCTGCCCTGAATCCAGACTGGAACTTCTCATACAGGGAGTGTTGTTGTAAGTGATCCTGCAGCTGAGCAGCAACTGCTTTTTCCAGCACTTTAGACAGAAAAGGGAGGTGTGAAATTGGGCGGTAATTAGAAAAAATGTCGGGATCCAAATTAGATTTTTTCAGAAGAGGCCTAATGATGGCAGTTTTTAGAGGCAGTGGAACATGACCAGATTGAAGAGACTGATTTATTATTTGAGTGATAAGTGGGCCTATTGCAGAGTGATTGGATTTTATGAGAGACGAGGGGAAAGGATCCAGGGCGCAGGATGAAGGCTTCATTTTCTTGATGATGGCCTCCACCTCACTCTGAACAACTTCGTCAAAGCTGTTAAGGGTCCCAGAATGCAGACGGGTAGATGGCACACTGAGAACAGGGAGGTTGTGGAGCTGAGATCTGATAGTGTCAATTTTGGTTTTAAAAGATGAAAGAAACAGCTCGCATTTTTGAGCAGAGTCCTCAAGAGTTTGTTTAATGGGATTAAGCAGACGAGTTATTGTGGAGAAGAGCTGTTTAGAGTTTCCAGGGCAGGTGTTGATGATGTTAGAATAATATTTGGAGCGTGCTTCTTTAAGAGAATAGGCGTACGCTTTCTGATGTTCTTTGTACGCCTGCTTATGTACCGAGAGACCAGATGATTTTAGACGTCTCTCGATAGCACGGCCAGTTGCCTTCATCTTGCGCAGCTCATCAGTGTACCAAGGGGCTGAACGGGAGAAAGACACCAGTCTTGTTTTCAAGGGAGCATGTAGGTCCAGGAGCTCCCGAAGAGATTGGTTGTAGTAATCCACAGAGTCATCTGCAGATGAATGATTGACAGCGGTCATGGTGTGAAGATCAGCAGACAGAACATCAAGGGAAATGTTTTTAAGGTCACGGAACTGGATGGGTCGTTTTGGGTTTGAAGCAGGCGAAGATGAAGGCACTTCCAGGGAGATGACCCTGTGGTCTGAGACACCCAGGTAGTAGAAACGTTTCACCCTCACTCCAGAGGGCTTCGTCAGTCAGAGCAGTCCAAAGCAAACTGAAGCTACCCCACCAAGTAAACAACTTAAGTGGACCAACCAGTTTGCTGTAGCCAAGATGGTTTCTGGGGGCTTGTCCCTCGTCGACTCCTCCCAGGCAGGCAGACATGTCCAAAGTGGTTCAAGACCAGAAAGTTCATTCTCAATAGTCCAGGTATCAAATCCGCTCATTCTCAATCAGTTCATCTGGACAATTTCTTTTTAGTAGAAACGTTTCACCCTCACTCCAGAGGGCTTCGTCTTGTTTCCGTCTGCACCCTGGAAGACTGCATCACTGAGTTTGAAATGTACCCATTAGAGTAAACCATGAAAATCACACTTATTGCTCGCACCGACCGAACTACCTAAACTATAGACATGGACCACTTAGACGACGTTTTCACCATTGATTATGATGTACAATCACGGGTAATAAACTTTACAACCGAGCCGAGCCTACCTCGCTTAGACTTTTTAGATTTCGTAGCAAACATAGTACAAATTTGTGCTTTAAGACAGCCCCAAGAGGCTCATGTATTCTACGGCTACCACTTTTTGAATTAAAGAGACGTGTTTGTTTTTCTTTTGTTTTATTGATGTTGATTTGACTTAAATTTGCTGATAGAGACGTGTTTGTTTTTCTTTTGTTTTATTGATGTTGATTTGACTTAAATTTGCTGATTTTTACTTGATTACATTTTATCCTGATTAAATTACATATCATCTGTTCATTTATTCTCTTTTGTACTTTAATCCTCAATTGTTCTGTCTTCAATTGTTTTTGAACATGACTGTTGCTTGCCACATTATTTGCAGGTCTTTACCCTGCACAAAAAACAGCTACTTGCTAATTCTATCTCTAGTTAATGATGGTTGCATGGAAAGTCTATTAGACACATGTAATTTGATGTTTTATTTTGAGAGTCTCATACTTTTTTCTTCTCTTATAGATCAACTGAATGTAAGGATGATATGGACACCAGATTTGGTCGCCGCCGTGGGACCGGGGTGTTGTGCAGCTTTTATCCCCAAGCACCTCTACATCGTTGCCACCGGGGTTTTCCTGCACAAGTTCACATCATCCAGTTAGGCCTAGGGAGGTATACCATGTGATTTAATAACACTGTGATTTTCTTGAGTAACATTACCTTTAGGATTGATTGATAATTCTGTTTTTGATTTTGCTTGTATTAAAAATGTTGATTTTGTTGTTGTTGTGATTTATATTATCTTAGTTGTTCCTGACGGAACAAAAGGAGGGAATTGTAAAGTAAAATCATACACTCTCAGGTATTAAACTCATAATTAAACTCATGTATTAAACTTTTCACCTCATGTTAAGAATCATGCACTCCAAATGACTTTGTGCATCTTGTGACCATCTTGATCTGCTGACTCTGTGCATCTTGTGACCATCTGTGTGAAACCAACTGTTTGTTCCTCATTTTAATGTCATGTTCCTCATTTTATCTGCTGACTAAACTGTGACCTTCTCGTGTTAGTCTAAAAACACTGTTGCATTATAAGAAAGTGCTGAATGCTCATTTTCCATTTGCTGAATGCTCATTTTCCATGTGTTATCAGAAGTTTCCACCTTGTGACAGATAAGCACCTCCTCGTTCCACCCATTGTACCACCCTGTTCCTCCCTCAACCCCTCCCCAAATTTGCTCCTCCTATGCGAGGGTTTTAATCCATGCTGTGTTACTCTCTGAGCTCAGAGCAGAGCCAGACAGCTTCAGTGCCTGTATTATTTCTGTTCTCAATCTTGCAAGATTCATTAAATCTTTTAAACTTGAACTTCGTTTGGACAGCCTTGCCTCGTTATCCAGTTTATTTCTCAATAATATATATATATATATATATATATAGATATATATATATATATATAATTATATATATATATATATATATATATATATATATATATATTATAAGCCAGCCACTAGGGAGCACAAGCCAGTGTATCTCTTGTGCCGGTCCCAAGCCCGGGTAAATGGTGAGGGTTGTGTCAGGAATGGCATCCGACGTAAAACACTTGCCAAAACCATAATGCGAGTTCATCAAAGTGAAACCATACCGGATCGGTCGAGGCCCGGGTTAACAACGTCCGCCACCGGTGCTGTTGACAAACAGGGTGCCGGCGGAAATTGTACTACTGTTAGTCGAAGACGCCGAGGAGGAAAACGTGTCAGGAGACAGAGGGAGAGGAGGAAAGTGAAGAATGTAGGACTGAGGGTTGCAACTCTAAATGTGGGGACAATGACAGGCAAAGGTAGAGAGCTGGCTGACATGATGCAGAGAAGAAAGGTAGATGTTTTATGTGTCCAAGAGACCAAGTGGAAGGGCAGCAAGGCTCGCAGTATTGGAGCAGGGTTCAAACTGTTTTACCATGGTGTGGATAGAAAGAGAAATGGAGTAGGGGTGGTCCTGAAGGAGGAGTTGGCAAAGAATGTAGTAGAGGTGAAGAGAGTGTCAGATAGGGTGATGTGTCTAAAGGTAGAAGTAGAAGGTCTGATGCTAAACATAGTAAGTGGTTATGCTCCACAGGTTGGATGTGATGAGGAGGAGAAAGATAAATTTTGGAAAGATTTGGATGAAGTGATAGAGAGTATTCCCAGGGAGGAAAGAGTGGTGATTGGAGCAGACCTGAATGGACATGTTGGTGAAGGAAACAGAGGGGATGAGGAAGTGATGGGTAGGTTTGGTGTCAAGGAAAGAAACCAGGAAGGACAGATGGTGGTGGATTTTGCCAAGAGAATGGAAATGGCTATAGTCAATACCTATTTCCAAAAGAGGGAGGAACATAGAGTGACCTATAAGAGTGGAGGAAGGAGTACACAGGTCGACTACATTCTGTGTAGAAGAGGAAACCTGAGGGAGATTGGAGACTGTAAGGTTGTAGCAGGGGAGAGCGTGGCCAGACAGCATCGGATGGTTGTGTGTAGAATGACTGTTGTTGCGAAGAAGAGAAAAAGAGTAAAACCAGAGAAGAAGACCAAATGGTGGAAGCTAAAGAAGGAAGAATGTTGTGAGAAATTCAGAGACGAGCTGTTAAAGGCTCTGGGTGGTAAGAAAGAGCTTCCAAGTGACTGGGCTACTACAGCAACAGTAATTAGAGAGACAGGTAGGAAGGTACTTGGTGTGTCATCTGGACAGAGAATGGATGATAAGGAAACCTGGTGGTGGAATAGTGAAGTGCAGGACGCCATTCAAAGAAAGAGATTAGCCAAGAAGAAATATGACAGTGAGAGGACTGAAGAGAGGAGACAGGAATATAAGGAGATGGGACATAGAGCAAAGAGGGAAGTAGCTAAGGCAAAGCAGAGGGCGTACAATGAGTTATATGGGAGACTGGACACTAAAGAGGGCGAGAAGGACTTGTACCGATTGGCAAGACAGAGGGATCAGGCTGGAAAGGATGTGCAGCAGGTTAGGCTTATTAAAGATGGGAATGGGAATGTTCTAACAAGTGAGGAGAGTGTGATGGGAAGATGGAAGGATTACTTTGAGGAGCTAATGAATGAAGAGAATGAAAGAGAAAGAAGAGTGGAGGTAATAGAAACTGTGGACCAGGAAGTGGGAAAGATTAGTGAGGGTGAAGTCCGGAAAGCTCTGAAAAGAATGAAGAAGGGGAAGGCAGTAGGACCTGATGACATACCAGTGGAGGTTTGGAAATGTCTTGGAGAGATGGCAGTGAGGTTTTTGACTCAAATATTTAATGGAATATTTGAGGGTGAGAAAATGCCTGAAGAATGGAGAAGAAGTGTGCTGGTTCCCATTTTTAAGAACAAGGGTGATGTACAGAGTTGTAGCAACTACAGGGGAATTAAGTTGATGAGCCACACAATGAAGATCTGGGAGAGAGTTGTGGAAGCAAGACTTAGACAAGATGTGACTATCTGTGAGCAGCAGTATGGTTTCATGCCAAGAAAGAGCACCACAGATGCCATCTTTGCTTTGAGGATGTTGATAGAGAAGTACAGAGAGGGTCAGAAAGAACTCCATTGTGTGTTTGTGGATTTAGAAAAAGCATATGACAGGGTACCAAGAGAAGAGGTGTGGTATTGCATGAGGAAATCTGGAGTGGCAGAAAAGTATGTTAGACTGGTACAGGACATGTATGAGGACAGCAGGACAGTGGTGAGATGTGCTGTAGGAGTGACAGATAGCTTCAAGGTGGAGGTGGGATTGCATCAAGGATCGGCTCTGAGCCCCTTCTTGTTTGCTCTGGTGATGGACCGACTAACAGATGAGGTCAGGCAGGAATCCCCATGGACTATGATGTTTGCAGATGACATTGTGATCTGTGGTGAGAACAGGGAACAAGTGGAAGAGAACTTGGAGAGGTGGAGGTATGCACTTGAAAGAAGAGGAATGAAAGTCAGCCGTAGTAAGACAGAGTACATGTGTGTGAATGAGAGGGAGGCCAGTGGAACAGTGAGGCTACAAGGAGCAGAGGTCACAAAGGTGCAGGACTTCAAGTACTTGGGGTCCACTGTCCAGGAAAATGGGGAATGTGGTAAAGAGGTGAAGAAGAGAGTCCAGGCAGGATGGAGTGGATGGAGAAAAGTTTCAGGAGTGATTTGTGACAAAAAGGTGTCAGCAAAGGTCAAAGGAAAAGTTTACAAGACAGTGGTGAGACCAGCTATGTTGTATGGTCTGGAGACAGTGGCATTGACAAAAAGACAGGAGAAAGAACTGGAAGTAGCAGAAATGAAGATGCTGAGGTTCTCCTTAGGAGTGACAAGGATGGATAAGATCAGGAATGAGATCATCAGAGGTACAGCACATGTTGAACAACTGGGAGATAAAGTTAGGGAGGCCAGACTGAGATGGTTTGGACATGTCCAGAGGAGGGACAGTGGGTATATTGGTAGAAGGATGTTAGAAATGCAGCTGCCAGGAAAAAGACAAAGAGGGAGACCAAAGAGGAGATATATGGATGCAGTTAGAGAGGACATGGAGGTAGTTGGAGTGAGGACAGAGGATGCAGAGGACAGAGTGAGGTGGAGGAGGATGACTCGCTGTGGCGACCCCTGAAAAGGGAAAAGCCGAAAGAAGAAGAAGATATATATATATATTTTTTAAATAAATGAATACATGTACAGTACTGGACAGTCACCAAGCACTTAGCCTATCCTAACACAGTTTTTAAAGATGAAGGAATAAGTTGAATTGTCTGCCTTTCACATAAAGGGAGCAAGCTCCCTATGGAGCCTGCAGGGAGGAGGGAGACAATTCAACTGATTCCTTCATCTTTAAAAACTGTGTTAGGATAGGCTAAGTGCTTGGTGACTGTACAGTACTGTACATTTATCTATTTATAAATAAAAAACAATAAAAAATAAAAATACTGTATATACTGTATATTTTTAATAAATAGATAAATGTACAGTACTGTACAGTCACCAAGCACTTAGCCTATCCTAACACAGTTTTTAAAGATGAAGGAATCAGTTGAATTGTCTTAAAAACTGTGTTAGGATAGGCTAAGTGCTTGGTGACTGTCCAGTACTGTACATGTATTCATTTATATATATAAAAAAAAAAAAGTAAAAAAAACAACAACAAAAAAAAAACTATTTTTTTATTTTTTTTATTTTTTTACTATGTGTTCCTACTTACGAATTTTTGACATACGAGCGCCCCCTAGTGACGGAACTCGCTCGTAAGTCGGGGACTACCTGTATTTAATTTATAACCTGAATAAAGTCCAAATTGATGGAGACAAGACATGAGGTTCGGAAGACTGACATCTGGGTCCGATAGTGTCACCAGAACATCATCAGCGTATAAACATATTTTAATAATAATAATAATTTGTCACATGTGTATGTTCCCATACTTGACAGATGAAATTGGTCTTCTGCATTTAACCCAACCACCACCAGGTGGTGCAGTGAGCAGCGTAGTCGCGCTCGGGGAGCTGGGAAAATAGATGTGCACTCATAGACACCCCAAGGTGGTGTGCCGTGGCCGAGGTTCGAACCTGGGTCCTTCGGATAACAAGTCCGATTCTCTGCCACTACACCATCTTGGCCCCTTATTTTGTATTCTTTTCCCTTAAATATAATTCCCTTAATTTCTGAATCCTCCCTAATTTTTTGAGCAAGTGGTTCTATAAAAAGTGCAAAAATAATTGGACTCAGAGGACATCCTTACCTGCATCCTCGTTCCAGAGGGAATGTGTCTGAAAGGCCACCATTGATTTTGATCCGGGCTTCTGGTGAACTATATATTGATTTTAAACAACTTATAATTGTATTATTAAAGCCGAACCGCTATAGGACCAGATATAAATATTCCCATCTAACAGAGTCAAAAGCTTTTTCAGCATCAAAACTGATTGCTAAAGATTTCAATTTATTTATTTTTATTATATCGCATAAATATAACGTTCTCCTCACATTATCCTGTGTGCGTCTATTTTTAATAAATCCTGTCTGATCTGTATCAATCAGTTCGGGAATAATATTTTCTAGTCTAGTGACAATTATAGAGGTGAATATTTTATAGTCTATGTTCAAAACCGAAATGGGCCGATATGAGCTGCACTCACTTTTATCCTTTCCTGGTTTTGGTATAACAGATATTATCGCTTGTTTCCATGATGGAGGGATTTCACCTCCTTTAAGCACATAATTAAAACATTTTAACAACAAAGGCATTATAGTTCTCCTGAACCTTTTATACCATTCAGCTGGTAAACCGTCACCACCTGGTGACTTGCCCGTTTTAAATTTTGAGATGGCTTTATCAACCTCTACCTGAGTTATATCTGCTGAAATCCATTTATTTTGCTCTGTTCCAATTGATGGTAAGTCCAAACAATCTAGAAACTACTTTACTGAGGAAAGATCAGTTAAATTAGGTTGACTGTATAATTCCCTATAATATATTTCAAATGGTTTATGTATTTCGTCTGAGGAGAAACTCACCTGATTAGAAATGGGATTTTTGATTTTAAAAATGGATCTACGTATCTAGTTGTTGTTGTTTTAGTCGCCAGGCTATTAGCTTTTTTGCTCTAGGTCCATTCTCATAGTAAGTTTGTTTTATGTATTTAAGATTAAGTATCACCTTATCATCAAGTTTCTTATTAAGTTCCGCTTTTATTGTGGCAATTTGCTTTAATAAGGTAGAGTCTTTGGTTTCAATATGCTCATGCTCCAAAATGTTTAGTTGTTTATTCAAATTATTAAATTGCTCACATTTTTCTATTTTCTTCCTTGATGCCCACATTATAATTTTCCCACGTAATACTACTTTTGCTGCATCCCATAATATGCTTGGTGATAATTCATTAATGATTCAATAATGATTAATTAGTGACCCCTAACGCAGGGAAAAGCCGAAAGAAGAAAAAAAAAAAATAATAATTCATTACTATTATTAAATTCTAAGTAGTCCGTAAATTCCTTGTTAATAAAATTCTCAAATTCGTTATCATTTAGCAGAGATGTGTTAAATCTCCATATTGTTGACTTAGGGTGAGAATCTAAACATATTTTCAAATATATCCCTGAATGATCTGACACATCCCTAGTGCCAATACTACAATCTAATACCCTATATCTATCTGCTCTAAATATGAAAAAATAATCAATTCTTGAGTAAACGCCATGGGGATGAGAGAAGAAGGTGTACTCTTTGGTCAGTGGGTGGCAATCCCTCCAGACATCTATTAAACCAGTCTTTTTAATCATCTTTTTTATATACATAGATTCAGGGTTAATTTTTTTTGAAGGGTTTGAGGAATCCAAGGACGGATGAAGTTGTGCATTCCAGTCACCTCCACTTATCAATACACCAGATGTTTCAGTCAATATGAGATCAAATATTTTATCAATTAAAGTTTTATCATGTCCTGGGGGTCTGTATACATTGAGTAGAGTTACTTCTTTTGAGTCTATTGTTCCCCTCACCAAAACAAAACGACCTTCTTTGTCTGTAATTTGTTTGGACACCTGAAAGTCCACATTATTTGCTATTAATATAGCCACACCCCTCGTGTGTGCCTTTGGATTGGAAGAATAAAATGTCATTTTAAAACCCTTTTTTTTTTTTCATGGTTCTCTTTTGTTAAATGCATTTCTTGCCAGAATATTATTTGTTGCTGTTCTCTCTTCATTTTAGCTATAAGTTTACCTCGTTTAATTGGATTCTGTAACCCGTGAACATTAATAGATATAATTTTATATTGCTGTTGGAGCATAACTCCTTAAAAGAAAAAATCCCTTTGACATACACATCCAAGGTGACGATACCAGTAAATCAATTAACAAAAATGAAAAGCCTGAAACTACAAAACATAATACATGAACGACTTCCAAAACAAAATGACTCAAAAATAAAACATTTATAAAAATCACAAACAAAAAACATGAGACTAAAAAACAGACAACAGGTAAGACTTCCAAAACAAAGTGACTCTTTGAGGAGTCTAGGAGGAAGAGAAAAGTCCCCACGAGTCTTCTATCGTGGGGGGTCTCTCCCGTGCAGGCTGACATAACTCGGAATGAGTATGAGTTCAGTGCACAATCAGAGCCCTTTAAACCAGCTCCCAAAACAACGGTTATTCATTTATTATTTTAAATCTGTAACGAAATTTTTTTAACATCAGCTAATGATAAATAAAATGACATTATAAAGATGTCTGACCATGTCTTTATGTTAATATATTTTGATCTTAGTCCACACTTTGGGTCAGAATATTTTTTTCCCCTTTTATTTATTTATATATTTTTTAAATTAATGAGCGGCACTTAGCTTGTAGAAGTGGATGTGTGTCCGTCCTCATAACGAAATCCGCTGAGTTTTTCCCGTGCTCTCTCTCTGTGCTTGTTCGAGTCCGGCTGCCTGGCCCCTGCCACCTTCCATGACAGTCCATCCAGCTTCTCCATCAGCATCGCTGCTGGAGCGTCATCGCTGCTGCTGCTTTCTGGAGCGAGACCTCTCTTCTGTAGATCTTTCATGGCGTCCGCCGTGTTGTTGTACGTGATCGGGCCGTCATCAAAAAACACACGCAGTTTAGTTGGTGACGAGGTTCGGAAGCGGAGACCTTTTTCTTTCAGAAGTTTTCTGACAGGTGCGTAAGCTTTCCTCTTCTTCTGGGTCTCTGTCGGGTAGTCCTGGTCGAAGTAAATCCGCTGCTGGTTGAGATAAATCTCTTCTTCCAAGCTGCTCGAAGCACCAATTCTCTGGTTCTGAATGCCAAAAATGAAATCACCACAGAGCGGGGGTTTGCGCTCTGCGGTGGTTTAGGGCCCAAAGCCCGGTGGCAGCTTTGAATGTCTAAATCAAAGTCCTGGAGTGACAGCTCGGCCTTGATTAAATCAACCATGAACTCCAGCAGGTTGTCTCCCTCTGTGTCTTCTGGGATCCCGTACACACGGATGTTGTTCCTGCGTGCGCGTGCTTCTAAATCAGTCAGTTTGGCTTGCAGTTTATCTTGACTAATTAAAGTTTGAGACAGCACCTCTTTCGCCGCTGCGGTCCACTCCTCCACTTCTGATACACGTTGTAGAGACTCCTCCGCTTTTTCTTTATTCTCTTTCACATCCGACGTTATTTCGTTAAATTTTTTATTAATCTCCTCCTGGAAACTTTTAAAGTCTCTCTTCATTTCGGCGGATAATTCATCCTGAAAGCGGTTCAGCTCTTCTTTCACATCAGCGCGGATAGCTATCACCTCTTTGTGAATAGCTCCGATGCTGGCTTGAAGTTTCTCCATAATTAGGTGTGGCTCCGGGGCGTCTTCTTCGACTGATGATTTAAAAGTTTCCTCATCCGTCTCTTGTTGCTGTTTTGATTTCTCGTTACCTCTTAGCGTCTTTACCCTTTTCATCATTAAATAATTGATTTTAAATGTTAAATCAGCTTTGAAAAGGGGATTTAGCAACCGAGTTGGGAGCGCTGGTTCAAACGCGTCTGCTCACCTCCAGGTCATCACCGGAAGTCCGTGACTTCTGTTTTAACATTGTGTGAGGTAAACCCAAAGAAGACACTCTTTAGCCTCACTACAGTAATTCACAAACTGCTGGCAAAAACGAAGAGGTCTCTACCACAGACGTCCTTCTGACTCATGGTGCCCGGAACGGTAGTCTAAAATACTGCTAAGCATTATGGGAAATCAACACAGTCCCCATTTTTTTTGTTTTATTTTTGATTCTGGCACTATATGAGTTGTAATTCTTGTTGAATTTGATCAAGGGATACAGATTTAAACTATAATTGAACAGTAATATACCGCTAAGCATTCTGGGAAATCCCGTTTTTTAGTTTCGTTTTTGACTGTAGCACTGAGTTGTAAAATTCTAGTTGGTTTTGATCAACAGATACAGATTTAAACTATGCATTGAATTTATAAATGTAAATTCAATGTACAGTATTGTTTAAATCTGTATCTGTTGATCAAATTCAACAAGAATTGCCACAGTCAAAAACGAAACTAAAAACGGGATTTCCCAGAATGCTTAGCAGTATTTTAGTTTTCAAAACTAAAATACTGCTAAGCATTATGGGAAAGACAACAAAATCCACTGCCTAAAAGGGGAGTGGCTGTGTTGTCTTTCCCATCATGCTTAGCGTTTTTTTTTAGTTTTTCCAACTGAACCATGAGTAAGAAGGACGTGTGTGGTGAAGACATGCCTGGCTGCCTCCTGTTTGCTGGTTAAAGTTTGTGAGGTTCCTGTGGTAAGGCTCAGAGAGTCTTCATTGGATGTCTCACACCATGTTGAAATAAATATTCTCAGTGCAAAAGCTTCATTATACATATTTGTATACAGTACCTGAACGTTATCGGATCGGTAAAAATATCGGTATCGGTTGATACCCAGTTTTTGAGTAACGGTATCGAATCGGAAGCGAGAAATGTGGATCGGTGCATCCCTACTTACAACCACACACTTACAGATGCAGGGATACTCATGTAGGTATTGTATTTAGATGGGTATATGACTGAATATGAATGTATGTATGTGTATATGTATGTACAGTATATATATATATATATATATATATATATATATATATATATATATATATATATATGTATTTATATATGTATTTATAATAATCTACTGCAAAGTCATGGATATCATGTGTCTTTTTTGCATATGTATTTTGTTGCTGTGTTCTGTCAGTACTTCGCAGTATTGCAGACGGCGGTTGGGTGTGTTTGCCTTGTGCTCTTTTTGTGGATTTTTGCTTTGTGGTTTTACTTTCTGTGTTTTCCTTTCTTTCTATTAAAAAATATATATATATATACAGGTGGTCCCCGACTTACGAGCGCCCTGACCTACGAGCGTCCGACTTTACGAGATTATCATAATTAATAAAAATATGAAATTTAAAAATATATATATATATTTTTTTTTTGTGTTTAAATGTTCTTAATTTCATGTGTACAGCACTTTGTTGCAGCTGTGCTTGTTTTAAATGGCTTTATAAATAGGTAAAGTATCATTATTATTTAAAAAAAAAAAAAATCATGCTTTTTTGAACAACTTCCTGCGAGAACCAGGAACCGGAAATACCGCCTCCGCCATTTTACATTCATTAGTTCCAGAGTCTCTGCACTCGGCAGCCGACTTTGGAGGACTGTTTCTCCCATAAGAGGATGCCTCATACGGATAAATTAACTGGAAACTCTCCCTGAACTCTGTGAATGTCTCAGGACTGGAGCAGCAGCCGTGATCGCTCCGCCGATCGCTCCCACAGCACGAGACCAGCAGCTCATGGTATGAGCTAAGGCTAACATGCTAAAGCGGACCCCAGCACCAGAGCTGCAAATTCGACAGCTGGCTTTGTGCGATCAGAGGTTCCTGGAGCTCGCCTCGATGTCGGACTGGAAGCAGAAGATATCGGGGGACACCCAGCTAACTTGGAATAACAAAGCCGACAGCCTTTTTGAAGCTGCAGCTAAACTGGACTGCCCGTAACTGCGCAGCGGACTCGGTGGAGCTAATGCTAACAGGTGCTGCTAATGGCGGCGCTAGCAGACGGCTTTTGGTAAGTTATTAAAACTTATTAAAACATTTTCTGGCTCCAAATGTATGAAGATAGCATACTAACAGTCCTTCCTGTAAAGGGTTTGGACAGCATGGTGCTACAGGAAGCCTGGGAGCTCGGACGTAACACAGCGGAGGGAGGCAAACAGCTCAGCTCAAAGTAAGAAATTAATTTTTTATATTTTTTATTAATACTGTATTTTAAAGTATTTTAAAGTGTTAGGATAGTTGAAATGCTTGGTAACTGTTCATTACCGCACATGTACGTGCTCGTGCGGTATATATATATATATATATAAAAAAAAGGTAGTCCCGAATTACGAATTTTCGGTTTACGAGCAACTCATAAGTACGGAACTCGCTCGTAAGTCGGGGACCACCTGTATATTGATGTGAAGAGGAAGGCTGTGAGGTGAGAAGGAAGGCCATCTATAAAGGGAAACAAAATAAAATAAAAAAATCCAACCCCAACATGCAAGTTTGAACAAAGACAAACTGTTCTGAGTAGGCCTCTTCAACAAGCAGATGTCCGCTCCAACAAAGTCACCACACAGAAATATTGTCTAACTGCAGAGCGTCAGCATGCTCAATACAAATGTTTTATCATACAACCAGGAAGAGATGTCTGAAAAGTCACGCAACCCACCGAAACATCACGTCACAAAGTCAGCCATCTGCCTGTCAAATATAATGACTTAACTATAGTTCCCAGCAACTAACAGTGAACCAAATATGCACAGAGTCCTGCTGCAGTCAGAGTAAAACCTACAGAGAAAGAATGAACACATAAACTGTCCCTTATGCCTTCATGTGCACATTTGTAGGAAATGTGACGGGTAAAACTGTACGGCGAACTAATTCTAGAATAATACTGGAGTGGGAAATGAAACGTTTCTACTTTTTTTTTTTTTTATGTCCAGAGACCAAGCCTCAAAGCAGAGAACATTTAATATCACTTCAAGAACAAACACTTTTATTTTTGTTACAGGAAACAGCAGAAGCACACAGTCCTCTGCAGGACACTGCAGAGCTAAACTTATATTAACATTGTTTCTGTTGATTCTCCACAAACAGTCTCAAACTCATTTAAATCCAAACTAATCAGAAATCTCAAGCTCACATTCTGATCCAAGTAGGAGATCATGGCTGGAATCAAACTTGGGGTTAAAGGTCAGAGCAGGAACCTGCAGACAGAACATGGAGCATGCAGAACTATAGGACCCCTCTTCTTGTGTCTCCCCCGTCTCAGTGGAAGACGGTCTGTCTCCAGCGTTTGTCTGCTATGAACGGCCACAGACAGTCGGTGATGGCGGCGGCAAACGCTCGTGGTTCCACACTGAGGTTCAGAAGCTCCAGACGACAACAGTCCAGCTGGCTGTTGATTGGACGAGGAGCGGACCCCACGGGCTGCTCTGTGAGCTACAGGAAACAAAAACACAGGGTCAGAACCACTGGACTCTGAGTACTAATACACACTGCAGTACCGCCAGACTCTGAGTACTAATACATACTGCAGTACCGCCAGACTCTGAGTACTAATACATACTGCAGTACCGCCAGACTCTGAGTACTAATACACACTGCAGTACCGCCAGACTCTGAGTACTAATACACACTGCAGTACCGCCAGACTCTGAGTACTAATACACACTGCAGTACCGCCAGACTCTGAGTACTAATACACACTGCAGTACCGCCAGACTCTGAGTACTAATACACACTGCAGTACCGCCAGACTCTGAGTACTAATACACACTGCAGTACCGCCAGACTCTGAGTACTAATACACACTGCAGTACCGCCAGACTCTGAGTACTAATACATACTGCAGTACCGCCAGACTCTGAGTACTAATACATACTGCAGTACCGCCAGACTCTGAGTACTAATACATACTGCAGTACCGCCAGACTCTGAGTACTAATACACACTGCAGTACCGCCAGACTCTGAGTACTAATACACACTGCAGTACCGCCAGACTCTGAGTACTAATACACACTGCAGTACCGCCAGACTCTGAGTACTAATACACACTGCAGTACCGCCAGACTCTGAGTACTAATACATACTGCAGTACCGCCAGACTCTGAGTACTAATACATACTGCAGTACCGCCAGACTCTGAGTACTAATACATACTGCAGTACCGCCAGACTCTGAGTACTAATACACACTGCAGTACCGCCAGACTCTGAGTACTAATACACACTGCAGTACCGCCAGACTCTGAGTACTAATACACACTGCAGTACCGCCAGACTCTGAGTACTAATACACACTGCAGTACCGCCAGACTCTGAGTACTAATACACACTGCAGTACCGCCAGACTCTGAGTACTAATACACACTGCAGTACCGCCAGACTCTGAGTACTAATACATACTGCAGTACCGCCAGACTCTGAGTACTAATACATACTGCAGTACCGCCAGACTCTGAGTACTAATACACACTGCAGTACCGCCAGACTCTGAGTACTAATACACACTGCAGTACCGCCAGACTCTGAGTACTAATACATACTGCAGTACCGCCAGACTCTGAGTACTAATACATACTGCAGTACCGCCAGACTCTGAGTACTAATACATACTGCAGTACCGCCAGACTCTGAGTACTAATACACACTGCAGTACCGCCAGACTCTGAGTACTAATACACACTGCAGTACCGCCAGACTCTGAGTACTAATACATACTGCAGTACCGCCAGACTCTGAGTACTAATACATACTGCAGTACCGCCAGACTCTGAGTACTAATACATACTGCAGTACCGCCAGACTCTGAGTACTAATACATACTGCAGTACCGCCAGACTCTGAAGTACTAATACATACTGCAGTACCGCCAGACTCTGAAGTACTAATACACACTGCAGTACCGCCAGACTCTGAAGTACTAATACACACTGCAGTACCGCCAGACTCTGAAGTACTAATACACACTGCAGTACCGCCAGACTCTGAAGTACTAATACATACTGCAGTACCGCCAGACTCTGAAGTACTAATACATACTGCAGTACCGCCAGACTCTGAAGTACTAATACACACTGCAGTACCGCCAGACTCTGAAGTACTAATACACACTGCAGTACCGCCAGACTCTGAAGTACTAATACACACTGCAGTACCGCCAGACTCTGAAGTACTAATACACACTGCAGTACCGCCAGACTCTGAAGTACTAATACACACTGCAGTACCGCCAGACTCTGAAGTACTAATACACACTGCAGTACCGCCAGACTCTGAAGTACTAATACACACTGCAGTACCGCCAGACTCTGAAGTACTAATACACACTGCAGTACCGCCAGACTCTGAAGTACTAATACACACTGCAGTACCGCCAGACTCTGAGTACTAATACATACTGCAGTACCGCCAGACTCTGAAGTACTAATACATACTGCAGTACCGCCAGACTCTGAAGTACTAATACATACTGCAGTACCGCCAGACTCTGAAGTACTAATACACACTGCAGTACCGCCAGACTCTGAAGTACTAATACACACTGCAGTACCGCCAGACTCTGAAGTACTAATACACACTGCAGTACCGCCAGACTCTGAGTACTAATACATACTGCAGTACCGCCAGACTCTGAAGTACTAATACATACTGCAGTACCGCCAGACTCTGAAGTACTAATACACACTGCAGTACCGCCGGACTCTGAAGTACTAATACACACTGCAGTACCGCCAGACTCTGAGTACTAATACATACTGCAGTACCGCCAGACTCTGAAGTACTAATACATACTGCAGTACCGCCAGACTCTGAAGTACTAATACATACTGCAGTATCGCCAGACTCTGAAGTACTAATACACACTGCAGTACCGCAAGACTCTGAGTACTAATACATACTGCAGTACCACCAGACTCTGAGTACTAATACACACTGCAGTACCGCCAGACTCTGAGTACTAATACATACTGCAGTACCGCCAGACTCTGAGTACTAATACACACTGCAGTACCACCAGACTCTGAGGTACTAATACATACTGCAGTACCACAGACTCTGAGGTACTAATACACACTGCAGTACCGCCAGACTCTGGGTACTAATACATACTGCAGTACTTCCAGACTCTGATGTACTAATACATACTGCAGTACCGCCAGACTCTGAAGTACTAATACACACTGCAGTACCGCCAGACTCTGAAGTACTAATACATACTGCAGTACCGCCAGACTCTGAAGTACTAATACATACTGCAGTACCGCCAGACTCTGAAGTACTAATACACACTGCAGTACCGCCGGACTCTGAAGTACTAATACACACTGCAGTACCGCCAGACTCTGAGTACTAATACATACTGCAGTACCGCCAGACTCTGAGGTACTAATACATACTGCAGTACCACCAGACTCTGAGTACTAATACATACTGCAGTACCACCAGACTCTGAGTACTAATACACACTGCAGTACCGCCAGACTCTGAGTACTAATACATACTGCAGTACTTCCAGACTCTGAGTACTAATACACACTGCAGTACCGCCAGACTATGAGTACTAATACATACTGCAGTACCGCCGGACTCTGAAGTACTAATACATACTGCAGTACCGCCAGACTCTGAAGTACTAATACACACTGCAGTACCGCCAGACTCTGAAGTACAAATACATACTGCAAAGCAAAGTGTATTTATCCAGCGCAATTAAGAATGCTCACCGAGGATGGAGAAAAGACGTACCCGACCCTGACGGAGGCTGCCCCAGCGCTACAGGAGCTTGGAGTCCAGGTGCGAGTGGATGAGAGGGAGAGGATGGAGCGCGAGCTGGCTGAACACAGGTGGAGCGCCGCGGGACGGGGGCGCGCGAGGGACACAGCGAGGCTGTCCAGCGCTGACGTGAAGGCTTTCTTGGATGGAGACAAATAATCGCTGAGCGTGCCTATCATCGAGACTACAGTTCATTACGGATTTTGTTAGGATTATGACT
>JBBPBX010071302.1:0-18359 GCA_038048925.1 Garcialebias charrua | reverse complement strand
TGGACCGGGTGGGGCCCACACAGCAGGTGGGCGTGGACCGGGTGGGGCCCACACAGCAGGTGGGCGACCAGGTGGGGCCCACACAGCAGGTGGGCGTGGACCAGGTGGGGCCCACACAGCAGGAGGGCGTGGACTAGAAGTTTTCAGTGTTCGGTGCTAGCGACAGCTTTTAAAGGGCTACGCTTACACTCATAGAATCTGGGGTTACAATGCGTAACCAACGATTTCACACCTGCAGGGCGTTTCACACCTGAAACCTTGGGTTTCAGAGAGAACGAGGACTGATGTGCACGTGCACCAAACTCAAAACGTGTTGAGTAAACAGAGTCAGATAAAAACTGTGGCATGACAGACAGCAGGAGAAACCCAGTTCTTCAAGTTTATACTTTGTCATGTGGTTACACATTGTCATGGCAACACGAGTTGTGAAAACTGTTTTTGAACTCAAAGAAAGTTTCAATAACTTTTAAGACTGGCGTTGAAAAGTAACATTTTCAGCTGTTACAGGTCAGACTCCTGAACAAGAGAGGAACCATCCAGACCAGCAGGTTGTCTGTGACGGTTTTACTTTAAAAATCTGCATCAATGAAAACACTGAAGATTGAAGTACCGTATTTCCGGTGCGGTGACGCATAATAGATGTGACTTATAGAGGTGCGACTTGTTTATGGATTTTTCCAATTTATTGCCAATAATTGGACAAAGCAACTTATAGAAAGGTGCGACTTATCAGGCAGAAAATACTGTACCTTCTTTGAGGAGGTCGGTGATGTCGGCCTGGTATTTGTTCCCAATGCGGATCTCCCCCTTATCAGCCAGCAAGGTCTTCTGCTGAGGGTCATACACCAGCGAGTAGAAGAAGACATCCTGGAGATAGTGAAGGGACGGAAAAGAAGACAGGAGTTACAGCATGCTGCATCTGTGGGTTCATCTCAGCCGCCTCTCGTCTCCTCGTTACTGTTCGTGAAAAGAACGTTCTGGGTCAACACACTAAATAATTCATCTGGAAACAAGAACATCTGAACACACGTAGACAATCCAACACTCATCATCTCATATTGAGAAGCCTCGTTATCCCACTGGGCAGGACTACCTGTAGAAAATAAATCCATGATTAAAACCATGGCAGAGTGTGGACATGGGTTTTTCTTGTCAGATTTATAAAAACTGTTACTGTAAAACTATGAACTAAATAAAACCATAATTTTAAACAAAGCTTCCTAACATCACATCAGAGCACGTTTTGTCTTGAACTTTTTTGAATTCACATCAGAGCTGTTCCTTCACATTTCTGCTTCTGCGCTTAAAAAAAAATCTCCGCCCCTAAAAGTTCAAAGCCATGGGCAATTTTTATTAAAAAACACAAATATAATAAAATTTTTGCACTATGCATAAGTTCCTGCTCTTTTGTTACGATCTGATGTGTGAATCACTGCAGCAGGGAGGAGGATGATGAGGCACAGCTGACCCCGCTGTGGGATATACTCATTAAATGAGAAATGGTCCTGCACTTAATACATTTATAAATCACACATAAAGTGATTAAAAGTCAATTTGAAATACAGGTGCTGGTCATAAAATTAGAATACTGTGAAAAAGTTGATTTGATTTCAGTAAATCCATTCAAAAAGTGAAACTTGTACTGTATATTAATTTGTTACACACAGACTGATATATTTCAAAGGTTTGTTTCTTTTAATGTTGATGTTTATAATTGACAATTAAGCAACTGACAAATCATTGACCTCAGTTTGTCCTGACGTGAAGGCTCCTTACCCGCAGAGTCATTTCAATAATGAGTTGACATCTTTTGTTTCATGTTAATCTAATGTAATAAACCTTTGTAAAATACACCAGAATGCAGGAAATGGCATCTAGTTTATCCAAAATTCTCTGGGGTAGGACCTTCAGACATGTACATACGGTTAAAGGTATTGTGACATGATGTTGGAAATTTGCATATTTGTCAGAACATATATATCTTATATCATTGAGCTCTGTTCGTTTTTGCAAAATAAATTATAAATATATTAAAATTTTATTCCAAGTTATGGTAGTTTTTTCTCTGGGATACGCCCCGCGCATTTCCGCAAAACGTCATCTTGACGTGACAACGGGAAGGCACGCTCCAACGTGCATTTAAATAATAATGGCGGAGCATGTCCTATCGCGTCTGAGATATCATTTTAAGACAGTAAATCTTCCAAAACTCTCATTAATAAACCCTCCCCGAATAAAAAGAAACTACAGATGTTACCTGATCGCGCAGACATAATTTAAAAATACATACATAGCAACGTGGCCTGTATCTCGGCTATTGTGTTAGCTATCTGATTCGGCTAGCTTGTTAGCAGCGAACAAACATAATCTGCCGTGATAATTGGCTTTATACACTCACAGTGTATAAAGTAAAACAACATGAACTCACGTAAAATATATAGTTTATAATCTAAAACACTACACACCTCCGATTATGTTTACACAAAGACTTACTCATCTCCTGGACAGTCTTCCGATGGTCCCTGCGTTGTTTTGACGTGGTAGCTGTGGGACTTTCTTCTGTAGATTTTCTTTTAAAAATAGTAGGAATAGCATCCGGTTTTAAAAGTCTTCTGCATCTTACTGGTAATCCTAAAGATTCTTTTATACCAGGTCTTTCCTGAAAACAATTGGCAGTGAAATGGTCGCTGCAGACATACGACTCCTGGAACCCACCGGTCCTTGTCTGGTCCATTCTTGTCGAAGTTTCTCATCTTTTGGAAATTTGTGAAGGCTCGCTTGTTCACTGCTGATATTCCAACACCCAAATGCGCTACAACGTGACGGCATTTTTCAAGTTACACAAATAAAAGAGGCGATCTTTCAGGAAATGAATGAGTATGGCAAGCAGTTAAAAAACACCAGACAAACGGGCAAGGCTCTGCCTTCTGCCCGTTGTCATGTCACTGATGACGTATTGCGGAAATGCGAGGAATTTTAGGGGCGTATCCCAGAGAAAAAATTACCATAATTTAGAATAAAATTTTAATATATTTATAATTTACTTTGCAAAAACCAACAGAGCTCAATGATATAAGATATATATGTTCTGACAAATGTGCAAATTTCCAACATCATGTCACAATACCTTTAAGACTGTATGAAGTGAGAACGATGGACTTCCTGTCTAAAAAGCAGTTTGTTTCTATGAATGTCGTCTACGTATATAAAAACAACAAGTTATTTGTGTGTTCGTGTTCCTTGGAGCGGTGCACACATACCTCTCTGTCCAGGTAGGACTTCAGGGCTTCGGTTTCGTTCAGAAGTGTCACGCAGCACTTTCCTCTGGCGTACGGAAGAACATGAGACAAGCAAAAGACGAAGAAGACAGAGACAGGAAGGACCAATGAGAGGAGGGCAGAATACAAAACGAAACCAGCAGAACGTTTAGTAACACAAACAGGTGAGAGGTTAATGGAGGTGGTGGTATCTCACCGGCCTGGTTGTTGGAGACCAGTTGGTGACTCAGAAACTTTCTGTTGTGGAGTGTGAGCATTTGTGACCAGGCTAATTATTGGATTTAATCTATTTAAATATACTAATTATGATATTATTCAAAACTTAAATGCTGTTATTGAAAACTTGAATTCTTTGTCTTCTTCATCCCACCAAGGTCAGAATCTTAGTGAAAATGCTGACGACCACTTTTTCATTTATTCTACATTAATATTTTCTTTGGATGAAAAACGATCCAACGTATTTGATTTTGTTCAGATTTTCTGAACACAGTAGATTTTATTTCTTTGGAAAATTGAGATCTCCACAGTAACAAAAAAGATCTAAAACAGATTTTCATTACAAAGTCATGACAACCAGTTAAAATCAAAAGTAAAACACAATACAAACTTGTTCCTCATTTCAATGGTTCAATCACCTCATTTAGTTTTCTTTCAGTGGGAAACTTATCCACAACAGCTGTCAACAACAAGCGTTAGTTTAGCTCTGGAAACAGCCAAAGCAGTGGTGTAGTCTACGTGATACTCGGGTATATGGAGTATACCCACTAGAAAAACTTAAGAATTTCAGTATACCCACTTAAAAGTGCCCAATGGTACATGACATACCATTAGGTACATGTCATTGATACGTTAAACGACAGTTAAACACTTCTGTAACAATCTATTGGTGTGCAGTGCTTTTCTTTGATACTGTTTTATAAATTATATAACATGTTTTTAATACAAAGCCAGCTGTTGTACAAAGTTTGTTGTTCATTTATTCAAATATAAGCATCAGAGAAATTTGGAACTGTTCAATATGCTTAAAATCAAAATAAATTGACGGTTACACTTTACTAACCAGTGTACTTTGGTTTCTAAGCACAGTACACCCACTACAAAAATGTAGACTACACCACTGAAAGGCACTGACAATAGCTCAACATGGCAACATGTATGAAAAAAGCCATTTTGGATGAAGAGTTTAGACAATTTTGACGTACTGGTAGGTCTATGAGCTCAGATTTGTTGAGGAATGTATGCAGATACAAGTGTTTTACCCCATTTCAAAAGTGCACGTCAAAATATCTGAAAACTACGAGAACACATCTTTAAACTTCACCAGAGTTCAGGATAACTTTCACTATGTTTTAGCCTGGCCCTCGCCTTCCTGCACAGCTCCGCTCAATTCTCATTTCCCTTCACTGCACAGTCTGGGACTTGTCCCATCCACAAGGATATCTCCGGTAGGTTTTGACCGGACCAATCAGAGAACAGAAGGCGGAGTTTTGAACGACGTCGACTGACGTCGTCATTCAAAATGGCTGCCGCCACGAAGGAATTTTCAATAAAACAAGGTAAAAAACTATTATTTCTCTGCTGAGAAAAAATATATTTCATAGCTGACGTTATATCAGAAGTGTTCCTGAGCAATCAGAGAGCAGAAGGCGGAGTTTTGAACGATGTCGACTGACGTCGTCATTCAAAATGGCTGCCGCCACGAACGAATTTTCATCAAAACAAGGTAAAAAACTATTATTTCTCTGCGGAGAAAAAATATATTTCATAGCTGACGTTATATCAGAAGTGTTCCTGAGCTTAACAGTTCCTAAATCAATTCACGAAATGGTCAAATCTGCTGGATATTAAATAGTTTCGGTTTGATATTTTCCAAACAGCCTCGGGTGCGCTACGAAAATAAATGATAAAAAATCGAATTTTATCTCAAATGTTTCATCTAGGCCAACAGTCAGTAAATTAAAGACATATAATTACACACTGGTGGCAGAAAAAATATCCACCGAGTGGTTTCTGAGCAATTTATCTGATAGCCTGGACCTCGCCAGGCTAAACTAACAAAACTCTGCCTCCTGTTCTCTGATTGGTCCATTCAAAAATCTCCAGGAGAAATCGTTGTCTATGGCAGAGATGCCAGACCCTAGTCCAAAGCGAAGTGAAGGACAAGGGTCTGGTTTAAACCAGGCTAACTATGTTTGAATTCATAGTTAGAAACGAGAACTTTGAAGAAGGCAACAACTGGTGGATGCACTGAGCCTGGGAGAGAGAGTAGTTCAGTTTCATGGAGATACATTTGTCTGGTGATAAACTGGGACCTCTGAGCCTCACCAGACCTGCAGAGTTAATGGGAAGAGACATTTTTAACTGGTAGCTCACCTGACAGTCTGCAGGCACAGAATATTACTACCATACTTGTGCATTGTGAAAAGTGTACATTAACATTGTGTAATTAATAGTGTACATTGGGCCGAGATGGTGTAGAGGCAGGGCAGCCGGCTCAG
Source organism: Garcialebias charrua (assembly GCA_038048925.1). Taxonomy (NCBI): domain Eukaryota; kingdom Metazoa; phylum Chordata; class Actinopteri; order Cyprinodontiformes; family Rivulidae; genus Garcialebias; species Garcialebias charrua. The sequence continues at coordinate 12,583 of JBBPBX010071302.1, read as the reverse complement.
GACCAGAAGGTCTCGGGTTCGATCCCCGGTCATGGCATACCTCGTTGTGTCCCTGGGCAAGACACTTAACCCCGAGTTTCTCCCGGTAGGACTGGAAAGCGCCTTGCATGGCAGGCTACCACTACCGGTGTATGAATGTGTGTATGAATGGGTGGATGGCTGGTACTGTGAAGCGCTTTGGGGCCCCTCATAGGGGGCTGGAAAGCGCTATATAAGTAAGCTCCATTTACCATTTAAAAAAACTGTTTGTGAATCTTGTGGTACTTGTGTGACTACTTTTAAGACTAATTTATCTCCATTAGCAACTCAGTGGGTGGAGACTGTTGGAGACCACGGTAGTTGATCAAATTTTTTATAATTCAAGCCAAAAGACCTGAAAACCAAATCAAAGATCAAAGAAGAGAAAATCAAGAACATTCCAAGACATTTTGGAAACTCTCTCATGAATGCTGTGAGTTCAGGCCCAGCGTGGCACTGGGTTTATTTGAAAGTAAAATAGACGTACAAGTTGGAGTCCTACAGTCAGAGACCTGTTGAAGCAAACAATGCTCCGATTCAGTTTCACTGCCTGTACCTGATGTGCGTCGCTGGCAGGGACTCCAGCTGGCGGGACAGAAACAACTCTCGGTGTCTCAGCTGGTGTTTCTGTTTCTCTGGGAGGTCCAACATCTCACAGTTCTCCATCTCCTCCTCCAGCTCCCCTAGAAGGTGAGGAGGAGGTAACAAGGGTCAAACATACGTCAGATGAGGTGGACCAACAGTGTTGGTGGGAACAAAGATCAGTGCTGTGGACAGAACCAGGTCCAAACAGAAGCTGTGGACAGAACCAGGTCCAAACAGAAGCTGTGGACAGAACCAGGTCCAAACAGAAGCTGTGGACAGAACCAGGTCCAAACAGAAGCTGTGGACAGAACCAGGTCCAAACAGAAGCTGTGGACAGAACCAGGTCCAAACAGAAGGACGAGCCAGAACAACAAGCTCCCCAGGAGGAAGGCAGAGATTTCAAATGAATCTTTCAGATTTTAATAATAATAATAATGAATTTAATTTATAACGCACTTTTCATTAATGAAAATCTCATAAGTGCTAATTTTGTCGACCAGAGACAAGCAGCATGGAAATGAAGACATAATTTATTTTAATTATTTTGTCCAAACAAACGCTAGACTAACGTTGGTTTGATTCCCTTTAGACATACTGATATGGCGTCTTATATGTTAGAGACAAAGGCCACAATAAATAAATTAAAAACCCTAAATAATCATTGGTCTTTGAGACATTTTTCATTTTAGTTTAAAACACAATAAACAACAATAAAGTTAAAAAAAAAAACTATTACAGCCCACAGAATGTGTTAAAAGATACCGCTTTCAGTTTCTGTATTTAAAAAAGATTTATAAATGTCCATTTTAAACACAACCAATAATAAAATTTATATACCATAAATAAGAAATGGACTGTGGCACAGATCAGAACTTCAATGAAGTTTTATCTGGACTCTGTAACACCATTACACTTATTACATATGATGTTTTTATACAAATACGTATAATCATGCACACAGACAAATTGGAAATCTTCTTGACGTGGACTTCACTGACTATTTATTGAAGATTACTTTACTAAACAATTTCCAGCAGTGATTTTCAGACGTGTGTGCCAAACATTCAACAACAGATGATTAAAAGAACAAGACCGACAATCTCTTGGATTTTTAAAAACTCTCTCATCACCTCCAAACACCTGCTGTTGCACGTCAGGGAGTAAATCGGTCAACTACTGAACTACCGAACTACTACAACTACTGAACTACCGAACTACTACAACTACTAAACTACCGAACTACTACAACTACTGAACTACCGTACTACTACAACTACTAAACTACCATACTACTGTACTACAACTACTAAACTACCGTACTACTACAACTACTAAACTACCGAACTACTACAACTACTGAACTACCGTACTACTACAACTACTGAACTACCATACTACTGTACTACAACTACTAAACTACCGTACTACTACAACTACTAAACTACCGAACTACTACAACTACTGAACTACCGTACTACTACAACTACTAAACTACCATACTACTGTACTACAACTACTAAACTACCGTACTACTACAACTACTAAACTACCGAACTACTACAACTACTGAACTACCGTACTACTACAACTACTAAACTACCGAACTACTACAACTACTGAACTACCGTACTACTACAACTACTAAACTACCGAACTACTACAACTACTGAACTACCGAACTACTACAACTACTAAACTACCGAACTACTACAACTACTGAACTACCGTACTACTACAACTACTAAACTACCATACTACTGTACTACAACTACTAAACTACCGTACTACTACAACTACTAAACTACCGAACTACTACAACTACTGAACTACCGTACTACTACAACTACTGAACTACCATACTACTGTACTACAACTACTAAACTACCGTACTACTACAACTACTAAACTACCGAACTACTACAACTACTGAACTACCGTACTACTACAACTACTAAACTACCATACTACTGTACTACAACTACTAAACTACCGTACTACTACAACTACTAAACTACCGAACTACTACAACTACTGAACTACTGAACTACTACAACTACTGAACTACCGTAAATGGTAAATGGAGCTTATTTATATAGCGCTTTCCAGCCCCCTGTGAGGAGCCCCAAAGCGCTTTACAATACCAGCCATCCACCCATTCATTCACACATTCATACACCGGTAGTGGTAGCCTGCCTTGCAAGGCGCCATCCAGACCTACCGGGAGCAACTCGGGGTTAAGTGTCTTGCCCAGGGACACAACGACACATGGTGGGCGGATGCGGGATTCGAACCTCCAACCTTCCGATCAGGGGTCGACTGCCATTACCACTACACCACGGCCGCCCGTACTACTACAACTACTGAACTACCGAACTACTACAACTACTGAACTACCGAACTACTACAACTACTGAACTACCGTACTACTACAACTACTGAACTACCGTACTACTACAACTACTGAACTACCATACTACTACAACTACTAAACTACCGTACTACTACAACTACTAAACTACCGTACTACTACAACTACTAAACTACCGTACTACTACAACTACTAAACTACCGTACTACTACAACTACTAAACTACCGTACTACTACAACTACTAAACTACCGTACTACTACAACTACTAAACTACCGTACTACTACAACTACTAAACTACCGTACTACTACAACTACTAAACTACCGTACTACTACAACTACTAAACTACCGTACTACTACAACTACTAAACTACCGTACTACTACAACTACTAAACTACCGTACTACTACAACTACTAAACTACCGTACTACTACAACTACTAAACTACCATACTACTACAACTACTAAACTACATACTACTACAACTACTAAACTACATACGACTACAACTACTAAACTAAGTACTACAACTACTAAACTACCATACTACTACAACTACTAAACTACATACTACTACAACTACTAAACTACCGTACTACTACAACTACTAAACTACGTACTACTACAACTACTAAACTATGTACTACTACAACTACTAAACTACAACTACTAAACTACGTACTATTACAATTACTAAACTACGTACTACTACAACTACTAAACTATGTACTACTACAACTACTAAACTACGTACTACTACAACTACTAAACTACGTACTACTACAACTACTAAACTACGTACTACTACAACTACTAAACTACGTACTACTACAACTACTAAACTACCGTACTACTACAACTACTACACTACCGTACTACTACAACTACTACACTACCGTACTACTACAACTACTACACTACCGTACTACTACAACTACTAAACTACCGTACTACTACAACTACTAAACTACCGTACTACTACAACTACTGAACTACCGTACTACTACAACTACTGAACTACCGTACTACTACAACTACTGAACTACGTACTACTACAACTACTAAACTACCGTACTACTACAACTACTAAACTACCGTACTACTACAACTACTAAACTACCGTACTACTACAACTACTAAACTACCGTACTACAACTACTAAACTACAACTACTAAACTACCGTACCACTACAACTACTAAACTACCGTATTACTACAACTACTAAACTACTGTACTACTACAACTACTAAACTACCATACTACTACAACTACTAAACTACAACTACTAAACTATGTACTACTACAACTACTGTACTACTACAACTACTAAACTACCATACTACTACAACTACTAAACTACCGTACTACTACAACTACTGAACTACCGTACTACTACAACTACTAAACTACCGTACTACTAAACTACCGTACTACTACAACTACTAAACTACCGTACTACTACAACTACTAAACTACCATACTACTACAACTACTAAACTACCGTACTACTACAACTACTAAACTACCGTACTACTACAACTTCTAAACTACCGTACTACTACAACTACTAAACTACAACTACTAAACTATGTACTACTACAACTACTAAACTATCGTACTACTACAACTACTACAACGACTAAACTACGTACTACTACAACTACTAAACTACGTACTACTACAACTACTAAACTACTGTACTACTACAACTACTAAACTACCGTACTACTACAACTACTAAACTACCATACTACTACAACTACTAAACTACCGTACTACTTCAACTACTAAACTACAACTACTAAACTATGTACTACTACAACTACTAAACTACCATACTACTACAACTACTAAACTACCATACTACTACAACTACTAAACTACCGTACTACTACAACTACTGAACTACCGTACTACTACAACTACTAAACTACCGTACTACTACAACTACCGTACTATTACAACTACTAAACTACCGTACTACTACAACTACTAAACTACAGCACTACTACAACTACTAAACTACCGTACTACTACAACTACTAAACTACGTACTACTACAACTTCTAAACTACCGTACTACTACAACTACTAAACTACAACTACTAAACTATGTACTACTACAACTACTAAACTACCGTACTACTACAACTACTACAACTACTAAACTACGTACTACTACAACTACTAAACTACGTACTACTACAACTACTAAACTACGTACTACTACAACTACTAAACTACCGTACTACTACAACTACTACACTACCGTACTACTACAACTACTAAACTACATACTACTACAACTACTAAACTACATACTACTACAACTACTAAACTAAGTACTACAACTACTAAACTACCGTACTACTACAACTACTAAACTACATACTACTACAACTACTAAACTAAGTACTACTACAACTACTAAACGACGTACTACTACAACTACTAAACTACCGTACTACAACAACTACTAAACTACCATACTACTACAACTACTAAACTACGTACTACTACAACTACTAAACTAAGTACTACTACAACTACTAAACTAAGTACTACTACAACTACTGTACTACTACAACTACTAAACTGCAACTTGTGGTTTTTGTACCAGTAGAAGTTTGTTTCCCACCTAACACTAAATTTGAATGAGGGGCTGTGGAGCAGGAGAGCATCGTAAAAAAACTTGTTTAAAACACAACGAACATCTTACAGACATCAGTCAGTTAGTAAGGAGGGGTTCAAACATTAAATCAATTTGACTCAGTGATGCAGCCAAAGGAGGAGGAACAGAGGAGAAATGGGCAGCACAACAGATGAGTGATATAAATTTAGAGCATTGGACACAAGAAATAAAATACTAAAGAAAACATAAAAATACATAAAAACAGAAATGAACCAAAAGAGGAAAAGAGAAATTACTGGGAGAGATGAAGAGAGAGGAAGGAAGCTTGTGAGAGACGAGTGAGAAAACGGTACGTGCTCCAATTCATTTGGACTTTCATTAAAGCATGTGAGGCAGAACCAGACCGGCAGCAGAACTAAAGCAATCAAGGATTTTCACAGAGATGTGCGGCCAAAATCGATAAGTATTCCTTCACTCGTTTAATCTGCCCAGCACTCAGCAAACTATCAATGCCTGGGAAGAGTACTGTGCACACACACGCACGTTTCTCTTTCTACCTTAACAGGGACTTTGCATAGACTTCCATTCATTTTTCTTTCATTTCTATCGCCTAACATTGACCCTTACCCTAAACCTAACTATTACCAGTACATACCTAACCCTAAACCTAACCATTACCAGTACATACCTAACTCTAAACCTAACCATTACCAGTACATACCTAACCCTAAACCTAACCCTTACAGTACATACCTAACCCTAAACCTAACCATTACCAGTACATACCTAACCCTAAACCTAATTATTACGAGTATACACCTAACTGTAAACTAGGGGTGCACCGATTTCAATTTTCTGGCCGATCACCGATTACCGATTTTTAGAAAGTCTGACCTGCCGATTCCGATTTTGGCCGATAACCGATTTTCAGGTGTTAAAAGGTCAAAATGCACCCCAAATTTTCAGGATTTTCCAACCTTTGCTGAGGCAGATAAAATCGGTAGATAAAATCGGCTTCTCATTTAAAGATCGGCAGATCACCGATCTCCCCAAATTAAGGAAATCGGAGCCGATCGATCGGCCGGCCGATTTATCGGTGCATCCCTACTGTAAACCTAACCATTACCAGTACATACCTAACCCTAAACCTAAATATTACCAGTACAGTACATACCTAACCCTAAACCTAACCATTACCAGTACATACCTAACCCTAAACCTAATTATTACGAGTATACACCTAACTGTAAACCTAACCATTACCAGTACATACCTAACCCTAAACCTAATTATTACGAGTATACACCTAACTGTAAATCTAACCATTAACAGTACATGCGTAATCGTAAACCTAACCATTGCAAGTACATACCTAAGCCTAAAGCCAACCATTACTTTACATACCTAACCATAAACCTAACCATTACCAGTACATACCTAACTCTAAAGGCTCCAGTATAGCTCTGCGTACGTCCATACGCATGTCCATACGCGCGTGCTGTACACAGACAGTTTAGCCCCACACCCCAGCGTACGTTCTCACGTACATTCTCGCATCAAATTCTTGGCGTCATTTGAGCAGCTGCAGCGCGGAGCGTTTACCTACGGGACAAATTGAGGTAGCTGATTGGTCATTTGCTGACACGCTTACTGAAATGATTGACGGGTTGCGGGCAAAAAAAGACGAGAGCTGTCAGCTCCAGCCGCAGTGGTGTTCTGTGTTTATATGTTAATAAAAAGTTCTAAAAAAAACAACAACAAAAAAAAGGGAGCGCTGGTCCTGCAGCCCACACATCAGACCAACACACCAGGAAATCTCCAGAACCTCCCGCAGCCACGCTGGACCTGAGTTTAATTTGCTCGTGACAAATTCATTAATTTCTCATAATTTCAGTCATGGAGTCAACGGAGGAGGAAGAGATCACTTGACTTTTGGCAAAAAAACAAAAGAAAAGTCCAGATCAGGGATGAAGAAGGGGAATTTAATACATTTGTGTCACATACAAAACAGTTCGGCACCGGGCAGTTTATTGTGCAACACCGCGTTTGCGTACGTAAAATTTGAGCTTTGCGCGTACATGCCCTGCGGGGATACGCTTGTACCTCTGCGTAGTATGTACGTACAGCTGCGTATGGACGTACGCAGAACTATACGGGGGGCTTAAACCTAACCATTACATACCTAACTCTAAACCTAACCATTACATACCTAACTCTAAACCTAACCATTACCAGTACATACCTAACTCTAAACCTAACCATTACCAGTACATACCTAACTCTAAACCTAACCATTACATACCTAACTCTAAACCTAACCATTACCAGTACATACCTAACTCTAAACCTTACCATTACCAGTACACACCTAACTCTAAACCTAACCAATAACCAGTGCACACCTAACTCTAAACTTAACCAATACCAGTACACACCTAACTCTAAACCTAACCATTACCAGTACATACCTAACTCTAAACCTAACCATTACCAGTACACACCTAACTCTAAACCTAACCATTACCAGTACACACCTAACTCTAAACCTAACCATTACCAGTACACACCTAACTCTAAACCTAACCATTACCAGTACATACCTAACTCTAAACCTAACCATTACCAGTACATACCTAACTCTAAACCTAACCATTACCAGTACATACCTAACTCTAAACCTAACCATTACCAGTACACACCTAACTCTAAACCTAACCATTACCAGTACATACCTAACTCTAAACCTAACCATTACCAGTACACACCTAACTCTAAACCTAACCATTACCAGTACACACCTAACTCTAAACCTAACCAATACCAGTACACACCTAACTCTAAACCTAACCAATAACCAGTACACACCTAACTCTAAACCTAACCATTACCAGTACATACCTAACTCTAAACCTAACCATTACCAGTACATACCTAACTCTAAACCTAACCATTACCAGTACATACCTAACTCTAAACCTAACCATTACCAGTATGCACCTAACTCTAAACCTAACCAGTACACACCTAACTCTAAACCTAACCATTACCAGTACTGTACATACCCAACTCTAAACCTAACCATTACCAGTACACACCTAACTCTAAACCTAACCATTACCAGTACACACCTAACTCTAAACCTAACCATTACCAGTACATACCTAACTCTAAACCTAACCATTACCAGTACACACCTAACTCTAAACCTAACCATTACCAGTACACACCTAACTCTAAACCTAACCATTACCAGTACATACCTAACTCTAAACCTAACCATTACCAGTACATACCTAACTCTAAACCTAACCATTACCAGTACACACCTAACTCTAAACCTAACCATTACCAGTACATACCAAACTCTAAACCTAACCATTACCAGTACACACCTAACTCTAAACCTAACCATTACCAGTACACACCTAACTCTAAACCTAACCATTACCAGTACATACCTAACTCTAAACCTAACCATTACCAGTACATACCTAACTCTAAACCTAACCAGTGCTGGGCAGCGCTAATCCAAAAATTAGTTCCGCTATTTCTAAAGCACTTATTAATTTATTTAGGTCCGCAATTTCAAAAGCACTAATGTCTTGTGAAAATTAGGGGAAGCTATTTCTAAACTGCTATTTAAATTCAACAATTGGTAGCAGCAAGTTATGCAATATTTGCACTACACTGCCAACTAGCGGTGCATGAACTGTTATACAGTAAGTTGTTTGAGTTTCAGAGTATTTAGTTTGGTTCTCTTCAACAGGTTTCACAAGGACAAAATGTACCCATTCCAAAGTCTGTTAGCTAAACTGCTGACATATTTGGCTTTTTTTTTTCTTTTGTTACTTTTAGTACCACTAGATCGCATGTGTCAAACTCAAGGCCCGTGGGCCAAATCCGGCCTACCATAACCGTTTCTGTGGCTCTCTACACCCTAGAACTTCAAGATAACAGTTGTAAGCATGTTGCTCTCAGGTGGTGGGTCCCCATCCCTACACTCCCTGGTCTCTCTGTTAATTGTCTTGCTTATCTCCTCCATTTTGTTGTCCAGGTGTTTGTGATTGTCATGCTGTGTGTTCATGTACCTGTATATAAGTCTGTATCTCTGTGTTTATCGTTGTCCTGGCATTGTCTCCTTTTGCCTCTGTCTCCTGAGTTCCTTGTGATTCCTTGAGTATGTAAGTTTGCTGCCCTGTCAGCTATTTTATGTTCTTAACTTCTGTGGCTGTCGCGGACACCATTTTGAACAGTGCTAATGGCTAACTACTTTTTTTAATCCAGCAGATTTGACCATTTCGTGAAACTCTCAAGCTCAGAAGAACTTGTGCTATAACGTCAGCTATGAAATATATGTTTTCTCAGCAAAGAAATAATTGTTTTTACCGTGTTTTCTTGGAAAGTCCTTAACTTCTGTGGCTGTCGCGGACGCCATTTTGAACAGTGCTAATGGCGAACTACTTTTACTTTTACTTTTCTTTTTAAAAATGGTGATAAATGTGTATTCAACAATTATAGACCTATATCCTTATTACCACAGTTTTCAAAAATTCTTGAAAAACTATTTGTAAACAGACTAGACCAATTTATAGATAAACAAAATATTCTAAGCAACAGTCAGTATGGGTTTAGAGCAAAAAACTCTACATCAATGGCTCTCATGGAATTAATGGAACAAATAACTACTGCTGTCGATCAAAAACAATATTGTATCAGTATTTTTGTTGATTTAAAAAAAGCATTCGATACTATTGATCACACCATTCTCCTAGAAAAGCTGAACAAATATGGTATTAGAGGACCAGCATTACAGTGGGTATCTAGCTACTTAAAAGATAGGAAACAATTTGTACAAATAAATGATGTAAGATCTGACCTCTGTAATATCACATGTGGAGTTCCCCAAGGCTCTGTACTTGGACCAAAGCTTTTTATTTTATATGTGAATGACTTGGTAAATGTGTCAGGACTCCTTAAATGTGTACTTTTTGCTGATGATACCACTTTTTTCTGTTTAGGTGAAGATATAGAACAAATGTTGGAATTGATAAAGACAGAATTTGTCAAGATACAAACTTGGTTTAAAATAAATAAATTATCATTAAATCTAGAGAAAACTAATTACATGATATTCGGTAATAAAAAGAAAACTGTTGATGTCCCACTCAAAATTGAGGATGTTGAGATTTGTAGAATGAGTGAGGTGAAGTTTTTGGGTGTTATCATTGATGACAAACTGACATGGAAACAACACATAAATTCTGTAAGAATAAAAATAGCTAAATCGATTGCAGTACTGTACAAAGTCAGAGACCTATTAAATGATAAAGCTCTATATTTGTTGTATAACACAATCATTGTTCCACACTTAATCTATTGCATTGATGTTTGGGGGAATGCGTGTAAAACAATCACAAAACCTATTTTTGTATTACAGAAAAGAGCTGTAAGAATTATCACTAGAAAGCATTATCGTCATCCATCAAGTACATTATTCTATCACCTAAAGTTATTGAAGTTCCATGATTTGGTAGACTATAATATCTTATCAGTTATGTATAGAGCTCAAAATAATGCATTACCTTTAAATATCCAAATGCACTTTGTTAAAAGACAAAGTTGTTATAATCTTAAGGGGACAGAGTTGTTTGTAAAACCACAATTCAGAACCAGTTTGAAGGGACGTTCTACCTCAATCCAGGGAATTAGATTATGGAATGGCTTGGAGAATGTAGTTAAAAATGCCAAGTCAATGTTTACATTTAAAAAAATGATCAAAACAAATGTGTTAAAAAAAATGAAATAGCGTAATGTGTATTGTATCAATTAGAAAATTAGAAAGAGTTAGTCATTTTGTACTGTTGGTTGAAGATTATTATTGTTAAATCTGATTGTTGAAAAAGTTGGTTGAAGATTATTATTGTTTACATGGCTGATTATTGTTGTTTAATCTGATTGTTGTAAGTAAGGGGCAGATATAATAAGATTTATTCTTCTTTCTGCTACCTTTCATTTTTTTACATTTTGTACACTATCATTTAATGAGATTGTCTTGTATTGTTTCTTCTGTAAAAAAAATGAACAAATTTAATAAACATAAACATAAACATAAACTTTTTTAAATCCAGCAGATTTGACCATTTCGTGAAACTCTCAAGCTCAGAAGAACTTGTGCTATAACGTCAGCTATGAAATATATTTTTTCTCAGCAAAGAAATAATTGTTTTTACCGTGTTTTCTTGGAAAGTCCTTAGCTTCTGTGGCCACCGCCATTTTGAAGAGAGGGCAAATGGCGAACTACTTTTTTTAATCCAGACGCGTCGCGTAGGCCGCTGAGAAACATCCATAAGTTCACCCTCCATGTTAAAAACTCTTCGTCTGACTCTTCGAAAACAAGCAATAAGGCTGCAGAGTAACACACTGGCTGCTAACTGCGCTCTCTAGCCAAGAGACTGAGGGGGACGCTTTTTTGTCACGGACCACATCCGACGCTGACAGGATATGGGTCTGTTAGCAGTCGTCCGGTTGATTTAAGAGCCCGTAAATACGTTTTTTCGTTTTTACTGATAGATAATTAGTTATTAGCGGTACTGCATTTTTTGTATTTATTAATTTTATAAAAAAGAAAACACAACAAACACGTTTCTTATATAAAAAAGAAAATATAAAATGAAAGGCGGCAGAAGAAGAAAATATCTTATTATGTCTGCCCCTTTTTAAAATAAAAAATCATTTCAAACAATAATTATAGTTAAGTAATAATGAAAAAAATGAATAACACATCTCAATTTTCAAATTTCGAGATACTACACATTGAACTACTTCATACGTATTTCTTCAACAATTCACTCTTTATCATTTTTTTAAACACAAACATTGACATTGCTCTTTTTATATCACACGCTAAGTCATTCCACAATCCAACTCCCTGGACTGAGGTAGACCGTCCCTTCAAGCTGATTCTGTACAAGTATTG
>JBBPBX010071301.1:0-13978 GCA_038048925.1 Garcialebias charrua | reverse complement strand
TGTGTGTGTGTGTGTGTGTGTGTGCGTGCGTGCGTGCGTGCGTGCGTGTGTGTGTGTGTGTGTGTGCATATACAGTACTGGACAAAACAAATGAGCCATCCATATTTTTTCAAGATCTTGGCCAAAAGATAAAAGATAAAAGTAAAATTTGCCTTCTTTTTGGCCACTTGATTTCAAGTGAAAGTCTGTCAGAAGCTGAGAATTAGCAGACAGATTCACACAGCTCAGATGGTGGCGATTTGCAGTAGACATGTAAAGAAAAGTGTGCTGCACCCCTCTGGTACATAAACACTGAGCTGTAGCACAAGATTTCAGGTTGTCTTCTGGAAAGGTGTAACAGGTTCTAATGAGGGTAGCTGAGCAAATTGATTTAGAGCAAGAAAAACAACGTTCTTACTTCCTGTCTGTCAAGGTAGCAATATCAACCCAGATGAACGGACTGGGAGAAAACAGATTCAGGGGTAAAACAAACGATGATTTATTTATAATGGCAATGTTATCCACAGGGAGGGGGAAGCACGGGTGGAGCGTGGAGGTGGAAGATCTCACTGGAGGTATCTTGATATCCAAACTTCCAAGTTCAGCACAGGAGGTCCACAGAGCAGCCAGGAGTCCAAGACGTTTGGCACAGATGGACCAGGGTCTGTAGTGTCACGAAGAAAAAATCACAAGGGTAAGAATAAGAACTACAAGGATTAACACCAAGAGGCTGGAAGCACTAGTACCATAAAGTAGGTATGCTTCAGCACTGAATGAAGCCAGCCAGCAGTCTTAAGTAGTCCTGGTGGTGATTAGTGGAGATGGCCGACAGCTGTGACTCCTCAACCTCAGGAAATCTGTAGGCAGCAAAACAGGAAAAACCCCACAGTACCCCCCCCTCAAGAATCGCCCCTTGGCGACCTAAGGCGCTTCTCAGGATGGGACCTGAAAAAAGAGGAGATGAGGCTGGGATCCAGAATGAAGGACCGAGGAATCCAAGACCTCTCCTCGGGACCATAGCCCTCCCAGTCAACCAAATACTGGAAACCCCGACCCCGGCGCCGAACGTCCAGGATACACCGGACAGTGAAGGCAGGGTGATTGTCAATGAGACGGGGGGGAGGAGGGAGGACAGCAGGAGGACATAAAGGACTCACAGAGACTGGCTTCACCTGGGAAACGTGGAAGGTGGGATGAATGCGCATGGAAGCAGGCAATTTCAGACGAACAGCAGACGGGTTAATAATCTTGACCACAGGAAACGGACCAATAAAACGAGGGGCAAGTTTTCTGGGAGTGTCCTTGAGCTTGATGTCACGGGTAGAGAGCCAGACCCTCTGACCCACGTGGTAAGCAGGAGCCACAGAACGATGGCGGTCTGCGTGTCTCTTGTTCTGGTCAGCAGTACGTAGCAGGGCCGCCTTAGCCTGACGCCAAACCCTACGGCAACGGCGGAAATGGTGCTGAACAGAAGGGACAGAGATCTCGGACTCCTGGCTAGGAAAAAGCGGGGGAGCATAACCCAGAGAGGCTTCGAAGGGAGACATTCCAGTGGCGGAGGATGTGTGAGTATTGTGAGCATACTCTACCCACACCAGAAGTTTGCTCCAAGAAGACGGGTTGTCCTCAATGACACATCGTAGGGCAGCCTCCAACTCCTGGTTACATCGTTCCGTTTGTCCATTAGATTGGGGATGATAACCAGATGACAGACTAGAAGAGGCCCCCAGGGTGTTGCAGAAAGCCTGCCAGACCTGAGAAGTGAATTGAGGGCCTCGGTCCGAAACCAGATCTGTGGGAATACCATGAATCCGAAAGACGTGCTGGGTCAGGAGGTGAGCAGTCTCCAAGGCAGAGGGAAGCTTGGCAAGGGGTACAAAATGAGCTGTCTTGGAAAACCTATCAACAACTGTTAAAATGACAGTGTTCCCTTCAGAAGGGGGCAGTCCAGTGATGAAATCCAGAGCTACATGGGACCATGGACGACTGGGTGTGGGCAAAGGCTGTAACAAACCTGCTGGAGGTTGGTTCCCACTCTTGTTGCGAGCACAGGTAGGGCAAGCAGCCACAAACTCCTTAATGTCTTGGTTGAGAGTGGGCCACCAGAAGTGTCTCTTGACAAGGGAAAGCATACGGTTAGTGCCTGGGTGACATGACAGTTTATTCGAATGGATCCAATCTAGTACCTTGGATCTGATAGTGGAGGGAACAAACCTTCTATCAGGAGGACCGGTACCTGGGTCGGGTTCAGATCCTTGCGCCTCTTGAATGTCTTTTTCAATGGACCAGGTAAGTACGCCAACCACAACGGAGGGGGGCAGTATGTTGTCTTCAGTCTTGTGCTGGTCGGAAATGGAAAACTGTCTTGACAGGGCATCGGGCTTGATGTTCTTAGATCCAGGTCTGTAGGTCAAAAAAAAGTTAAACCTTGCAAAAAACAAAGACCAACGAGCCTGTCTTGGACTCAGCCTCTTGGCGTTCTGGATGTAAATAAGGTTCTTATGATCTGTCCAGATCAAAAAAGGTGTCTTGGTACCCTCCAACCAGTGCCTCCATTCTTCCAGTGCCAATTTTACAGCCAACAACTCTCTGTTCCCCACATCATAATTCTGTTCCGAAGGGCTAAGACGTCGAGAGAAGAACGCACAAGGGTGGACCTTGTTATCCTCCTGAGAACGCTGAGAAAGGACTGCTCCCACACCCGTGTCCGACGCATCGACCTCCAAGATGAATTGTCTCTCCGGGTCAGGGTGACGAAGGATGGGGGCGGTGGAGAAAAGACGCTTAAGTTCCTTAAAAGCCGTCTCAGCATCAGGAGTCCAGGAGAAGGTTCTTAACGTGGAGGTGAGTTGAGTAAGAGGAGCAGCAATGCGGCTATAATTCTTAATGAACCTTCTATAAAAGTTTGCAAAGCCTAAGAATCGTTGCAGCTGTTTGCGATCCTCAGGAATGGGCCATTCTTCCACAGCCCTGGTCTTCTCAGGGTCAGTGCGAAAACTACCACCCTCGAAAATAAACCCCAGGAATGACACAGTGGTGACATGAAAATCGCACTTCTCTGCCTTTACATAAAGCTGATTCTCAAGGAGTCTCTGTAGTACCGCACGTACGTGAGTCTCGTGTTGGCTCAAGTCGTGGGAGTAAATGAGTATATCGTCTAAATAAACGAAAACAAACTCATTAAGGAAATCTCTAAGGACGTCGTTAACGAGTGCCTGAAATACCGCAGGAGCATTAGTAAGGCCGAAAGGCATTACTAAGTACTCAAAATGACCGAGTGGAGTCTTGAAGGCGGTCTTCCACTCATCCCCCTCACGAACCCTTACTAGATGGTAAGCATTACGCAAATCTAATTTCGTAAATATGGCAGCCGAATGCAACTGGTCATGAATGGAATCAATGAGAGGTAGCGGATATTTATTTTTGATGGTAATCTGGTTTAACCCACGATAGTCAATGCATGGGCGCAAGGTCTTATCCTTTTTAGACACAAAAAAGAAACCCGCCCCCACAGGTGAGGTGGACGGTCGAATGATACCAGACGTCAGAGACTCCCCAATATAATCTGACATAGTCTTTCTCTCAGGCCCTGATATGTTGTATAATCTACTGGTAGGCAGAGGAGCTCCAGGAAGAAGATTAATAGCACAATCATATGGGCGATGTGGAGGCAGGGACAAAGCTTTCTCTTTATTGAACACAGCACTTAAATCATGATACACAGGAGGTACTTTGCTTAGGTCAACAGCTTGTGACTGGGGGTTATTTACAGAGGTCTTCGGTACAGCAGAGCGAAGACAGTTCTTGAGACAGTACGAGCTCCACTTGTCTATCCTCTTCTCCGACCAGTCCAATAATGGATTATGCCTCTCCAACCAAGGAAAACCCAAAATTAATTGAGTGGTGGGAGAGTCAAAAACGAAGAATTCACCTTGCTCATGGTGATTTCCAGAGATGATGAGGTGGAGTTCCTGGACCCTCAGGTGAATCTTGGCGAAAACCTGTCCAGTGAGACCGGCGACAGTCAAAGGGTCTCGAAGGGTATGGGTAGGAATGGATAGTTGTTCCACCAAGTCACTGCTGATGAGATTTTGTTCCGCTCCAGAGTCCACAAGAGCTGTAACAGGTAACTTCATGTTATTATTCACAATAATAGATGGTAAAGTAAATCGTGAGACAGGAGAACAAGATGATCTACCCACCAATACCCCCTGTTTTATTGATGGGAGGGGTCGTTTCCCTGTAGAGGGCGTTGGGCTCCCTGTAGAGGGCATTGGGCTATGTAGTGGCCAATCTTACCACAATAAAGACAACACCCAGATCTCATACGTCGCTGTCTCTCCTCGGGTGACAGCCTTGTGCGGCCTATTTGCATAGGCTCCGGTTCCTCCTCAAAGTTAGAGAAGACTTTACTCTGAAAAGTCGGGTTTGACCGGAAACCGGAAGTGGATGGACGCTGGGACTTGTAGTCCCTCTCCTTGCCCCTTTCGTTGAAGCGATTATCGACTCTAATCGCCAAGTTTATCAGTTCATTAAGAGAGTTGGGTTCGTCTCTCAGAGCGAGTTGATCCTTGACTCTGTCAGACAGGGAATTTAAGAAAGTACCTCTGATAGCGAGATCGTCCCAGCGAGTCTTCGCCGCCATGATGCGGAAGCGTATTGCGTGCTCCGATACCGGCTTCCTTCCTTGGCGGAGGTTCAACAGATGTTTGACGGCATCCTCCTGCTGCAAAGGGTGGTCGAAAATCATCGAGAAGTCCTCGAGGAACTCAGGAAAGGTTAGTAAGTCAATATCATTTGAGGATAAGTGCGCTGTAGCCCAGCTAAGAGCGTCACCTTTTAACTGACTGATCACAAAAGCTATTTTAGCGGCGTCCGTGGGATATGTACGAGGGGCTCTAGTAAAAGCCAGACGACATTGAAGAATGAATCCTGCATAGTGATCAGGGTTACCACTAAAAAACTCAGAAGGCCTAAACACAGGCTCGGTTGAAGGTGTTGTTGGTGTTGTTGATCCAACAGTAGCATTAACAGAAGAAGGCCCAGGTTGAGCGGCCCGTGGGGCAGAAATAAGTTGTGAGAGTTTTTGATTAGCATCAAACATCATACCTCCAAGTTCTCTGAGGTTGGATTGGTTAGTTAGTTGTTGGGAAGCCATCTGTTGCAGTCTGGTTTCCAATAAGTCCAGTCGTGAAGTCTGGGGGTCCGTAGCCCTCTGAGAAGGTTCTCCCCCAGTCGCGTTCTGGGTCTGTTTGTTTGGCTGAAGCATTTCTGTCAAGGTAGCAATATCAACCCAGATGAACGGACTGGAAGAAAACAGATTCAGGGGTAAAACAAACGATGATTTATTTATAATGGCAATGTTATCCACAGGGAGGGGGAAGCACGGGTGGAGCGTGGAGGTGGAAGATCTCACTGGAGGTATCTTGATATCCAAACTTCCAAGTTCAGCACAGGAGGTCCACAGAGCAGCCAGGAGTCCAAGACGTTTGGCACAGATGGACCAGGGTCTGTAGTGTCACGAAGAAAAAATCACAAGGGTAAGAATAAGAACTACAAGGATTAACACCAAGAGGCTGGAAGCACTAGTACCATAAAGTAGGTATGCTTCAGCACTGAATGAAGCCAGCCAGCAGTCTTAAGTAGTCCTGGTGGTGATTAGTGGAGATGGCCGACAGCTGTGACTCCTCAACCTCAGGAAATCTGTAGGCAGCAAAACAGGAAAAAACCCACACTGTCGAGGAATAAAAATATTGTTTTCTACGGGACAGACTGTAATACTTCAACACTGTTTGATGCTGAACCTGACACATCAGGCCACGTCAAACAGACGAGTCACGTCAAAGGAACTCACGTCTTCATCTCATTTCAACTTCTCTGAAGTTGGTGAGAACTTTCGACTCAGCTGATTCATTCATTCATTCAACCTTTATTTAGTCAGGTAAATCTTATTGAGCCTCATGGCTCATTTACGAAAGCGACCTGCTAAAACTAAAGAATGATGAACAGCAATGGTAGAATTTCCTTAAACAATAAACAATAAACAATAGAAAACAAAAGAGAAAAAAACAAAAGAGAGAAATACATTTTTTTTTTTTAAACAAAGTATCAAAAAACTAGCAAAACATTATAAGGTAAACGTATAAAATCAAAGACAGGAACAAATCTGCATTGGTTTTTGCCAGGATTCATACAGATTCTGAAAACCATTTAGAGAAGTCAAGGTCGAGAGCTTCAGATCTTTTTGTAAGATATTCCATGAAGCAGGAGCAGAGTAGGAGAAGGCCCTTTAAAATGTTATCTTTAGTTTTAGATCAGAACACCTCCACAAGGCAGTAGTCTTCATAAATACATCTGGTGTAGCGTGTGAAGAAGGAGAAACAAACTGATCTGCGAGCAGTTGCTTTTAATCCTTCGAGCGTCAAAACCAGAAACAGAATGAATGAATTTACACACGAACACTTCTTCTTCTTCACCTCGTAAAACCTGGGGAGCACCTCGCTGGCTCCTCCTACTGGGTGAGAGAGAGATGAGGCCATATACCTCACCAACACACCACACAGCCCCCCCCCCCGAACACCCAGAAGGGCAAATACAAAACATATCAGTCTCTCACAGGGGGCCTAATCAACCTGCCGAACCGACTGCGTCGACTCGGGGGCGGAGAAACAGCTGGCACCCGTGCAGGAACAACATTTTGTGCCACAGGGGGAGGAACACAGTTGGGGGGAGAAAACGGAAGATGGGGTCGAGCAGGAGGGCGGCCGCGTCTAGGAACCTGAGCCGGCAACACCTCATTCATCAGCCAACACATAGGCTGGCTTCAGGCGGTCCACTGTAACCAGCTCTCTACGCCCACCCATGTCTAAAACAAAACTTTTCGCGCCCCTTTCGAGCACCCGAAACGGCCCGTCATACGGAGGCTGGAGGGGCGAACGGTGGGCGTCACGTCGCACAAAAACAAAACGGGCAGACTGGAGTGCTGTGGGCACAAACGCCTGCGGGAAACAATGGTGCACAGGACCCGGAACCAAAAGACTACTCTGCGAATAGGGGTCCACCGCTTCGGGGAACCGTGGAGCGGCAGCGTCTAACAAAAACTCCCCTGGGATTCGTAAAGGCTGACCAAAAACCAACTCGGCTGATGAAGCGTTGAGGTCCTCCTTAGGAGCTGATCGCAACCCAAGCAGCACCCACGGCAAACGCTCCACCCAGCCAACGTCTGTTAGCGCAGCACGTAACGCCGCCTTAAGAGACCGATGGAAACGTTCAACCAACCCGTTAGCCTGAGGGTGGTAGGCGGTAGTGCGATGCACCTGCACCCCCAAGGAGCGCGCCATCTCGGACCAGAGCCCTGAAATAAACTGGGGACCTCTGTCTGAAGTGATGTCCGAGGGCACACCAAAACGGGCAACCCAAGTGGAGAGGAACGCACCAGCCACGTCGGAGGTAGTTGTGGAAGAAAGAGGAACGACCTCCGGCCACCTGGTTGTGCGGTCGACCACTGTAAGCAGGTGTGTGAAACCCCGTGATGGGGGCAGGGGACCAACTAAGTCCACATGCACGTGGTCAAAACGCTTGGCTGGAATGGGAAATGGTTCCAGTGGTGCCTTAGTGTGCCGGTGCACCTTGGCACGCTGACAAGCCACGCAAGCCGCTGCCCAACTCCTCACCTCTCTGCGTAAACCAGGCCACACAAAACGTGCGCTGACTAGTTTCACAGACGCGCGCACACCTGGGTGCGAGAGAGAGTGAACAGAGTCAAAAATGCGGCGGCGCCAACCTGATGGAACCACTGGGCGTGTCCGGCCTGTGGAAACGTCACACAGGATCAAAGGACCGCCCTCTCCCAATTTGACCTCCTCTAGCTTAAGCCCTGAAACGCCGGCACGAAGGGCAGTTATATCAGCGTCTCCCGGTTGGTCAGCGGCCATGGCAGAAAAATCTACCCCGAGGAGCACAGGACAAACGAGCACCCGTGACAGACAGTCTGCCACTGAGTTGGATTTTCCAGCCACATGGCGGACGTCCGTTGTAAACTCTGAAATGGCCGCCAAGTGCCGTTGCTGACGCGCTGACCAGGGCTCCGAAACTTTAGACATTGCAAACGTGAGTGGTTTGTGGTCCACATAAGCCGTAAACGAACGACCCTCCAGCAAAAAACGAAAATGCCGTGTAGCTAAGAACAGCGCCAACAACTCGCGGTCAAAAACGCTGTACTTGCGCTCGCTTTTACTTTCAGATGGGCTTGACGAGAGTGTGGAGCTGTGCTCAACACCACCACAGTCACATGCAACATGACTGTTGGAATGTGGATTGACATAATGTCAGAACAAACCCAGGACCTTATTCTATGGTTGCCCCGTGAAACAATTAAAGCAACATGTTTTGCAGAAAGCTAAAAACTTGGACTCCAGAAGTGAATCATACATGCAAATAACACTGTGAAATATTTATTGGCTGTTTCTCCCTCTGGAATAATCATGTTTATTTCAGATGCTTATGGTGGTAAATGCAGTGACAGGTATATAACACAGAACTCTGGGTTTCTGGACTATCTGCGTGCTGGAGATCAGGTGATGGGTGATCGTGGTTTCACAGTGAGGGACCTGCTGCAAGAGCTATGGTGTCAATGTAATCGTTCCAGCATTCACACGCAAAGGATGCCAGCTTATTTCAAGTGAGAAGTGAGAAGACATTAAATGTAAACATTTTTCTCAAACATGTACAGTACTGGTGTACTTACTGTAAACGTAACACAACTCTTAACATGTTTTTTTAAAGGATGCAATGTTAACTATATTACATTAGAAAAGTATTTGCTAAAATGATTCATTTGTTATGTACAATAGTTGACTGTTAACCTTCTTACAAGGTTAGTTTTTTGTGTGCACTATATCAGTTAATTTTGGATTAAACTACTGTTTCTATCTAAATGTCACTTTTTTCATTATCAGGTTTTTAAAGATCGTTTCCTGTCTATTTCATTATTTGTTTTCATTTATTGTATTTTTTAGAGATCCAGGTATTTTGGGCAGAGATGAATTTTCTTTGCAATAAACTACTGTTTCTATCTAAATGTCACTTTTTTCATTATCAAGTTTTTAAAGATCGTTTCCTGTCTATTTCATTATTTGTTTTCATTTACTGTATTTTATTAAAAGTTCTCAAGGTGCTTCATTTGTGAATCAGTAAAGTATTTGTCAAAAGAAATGTCAAGCTCCAGGTGCTCAGTTGGTGTCCAGATAAACATCTTGCAGCTCAAAAGTCCAAGGCACATCATTGTTAGCAGGACCTGGTGATGTGGATTTTTAAGGCTTATGGTACGTCCACACCTAGCAGCGTTTCAACTTCCAAAAAGCTCGTCACGCACGCAAGTGGACGCACTGGACCCACAGTGGTGTCCAGACCAGAACGCGAAACTGCGGCGGTGTGGCGGCGGGGTGTGTGGGAGGAGCTTACCGGTATACCGAGTTCCTCACTGCACTCCGCCAGGCAAGGAGCTTTTTATTTCTGTCTCTGTAGAGCAGACTTGACTGGTCGTGAAGGACTTGTCGCGAACACACAGCTACAATGAGTTTCTCTTCCATAGTACACGACTTCGCGGGTTTTTTCTGTGTCCCACAAACAATACGTCACATAGTTGCGCAATACCCGTCCCCTCGTTTCCGCGTCACATAGGGACTCTCCCCCTCTCTTCTCCCCCCGACTCTCCCTGATCAACCAATCAGGGAGAGTTGAACGGCGAAATCATCAACATGTTCAAGGCGTGCTTTGGAGGCTGGCGCGGGTTCACGTACACGGAAAACGCTTTCCAGCACGCTCAACACGCACGTGACGTGACGCCCGACGCCAAGACGCGCCTGGAGGCGCGTCCCCCATTGACTTTGCATGTAAACTGGACGCTCCTGCAGTTGAAACGCTGTTAGGTGTGGACGTACCATTAGACTGGACTCTGTGTTTGCCTTAAGGTAAGTAAGAATGTGTCCCACCTCTCAACATAACAGGACCAACCTTGTTACTGTGAAGACACTGATAAGCTTCAGAGCTTTTCAGATTGCTCATTGCTTCGCCATCTGAAGCAACTGTCAACAAAGTAACTAAGTATGCTAGTAGCTAAATATGCTAGTGGACGTTATTTTCGTCCACTTCTTCAAGTCGTCCTCCCACCCCTCAATAGCTGTAGGTAGCGGTAAAACTAAATCTCCACATTTGAGTTGTGATCGTTTGTGTTCCCACATATTTTATGATCTAAAACCTTTGACGAAAACCGGTTGGCGCGCTGCAAAAAGTGCCAGTTCTGACTTCCGGCGGAAGTCGGTCCCATAATTCGCGCAAGGTATCATGGGGGCTAGGAATATTGTGGATAAAAAACAAGTACAAAAAAATCTTACAATGTCAAACATGGCTCGAGACTTAAGGCATGCATAGCACAAAAGAGAATAAAAGCACATAAACAAAAAACAAAAATGTGTTTTGGGCAGCTTACAACAGAAATTTGGACTTACTCAATCAGTGAAGGGCCCAACGCATGAACGTACACACACCCTGGACCTTGTCTTATCTTATGGTTTGTCTATTTTAAACTTGGAAATTGGTGATGCATTGTTTTCCGATCATATGCCAGTTTCATTTGATTTTATTCCTTTTTCTAAAGCTGTTAAACCCTGTGTTCCTGCTCGAAGCTGCCGTGTTTTTAACTCATCCACTGCTGCTCATTTTTCCATTGCCTTTAGTCATTTAGATTCACAGCTCTCTGTGTCTCTCAGCACTGAGGAGCTTTCACTACATTTTGATTCTTTATGCAACACTGTTCTGAATGATGTGGCCCCAATTAAAACTAGGCGTTCAAAGCCTAAATCTGATCCGTGGTTGAGTGACCATACCCGTGCCATTAGGCAGGTATGCAGGAAAAATGAACGCAAATGGAGAAAGGATGGTCTCCAAGTCTCATTTGATATGGTGAGAGAGAGTTGGCGTCGCTATCAACAAGCTGTAAAAACAGCCAGAGCCAAATATTTCTCTGACATTATTGTTGCCAACTCTCACAATCCCCGTGTTCTTTATGATACAATCAACACGGTCCTCAATTTACATGAACCAGTTCCTATTGAAGCATCTAAAGAACTTTGTGATAAGTTCCTTCAATTTTTTTTTGGACAAGGTTACGAACACTAGCGCTTGTACAGTATTTCTTTTCCTTCCTGTTGTGTCCTGCAATTGCATAAGACTGACAGCAGGGTGACCTCTGAGTAGGGATAGAACAGGATGTGTAGAGGAGAGAATAAGAAGTTGAGAAGGGTTGAATAAAGAATGGTGTTCGTAATGGAGCTACGTCTGCAGTGGTCTCTACTCTTACATATTAGCATCACCACAACATTGGCGACAAGGATGGCTCTTTCTGTACCTTTGCCTGCTCCATTCATGCCGTGCCCAGGTGAACCGGTGATACCATTTCCAACATGGCTAAAGATGTTCGACAACTACATGCTAGTAATAGCCGCATCGGGAGACGACTGGCCTGACGCTAGAAAGCGCGCGGTTCTACTCCATGCGTTGGGTACAGAAGGCCAAAGACTTTTCTACAGCCTGCCGAATACTGGGACCACGTTCGCTACTGCTATTACTGCCCTTAAAGAACATTTCGTCCCGAAGGTGAACGTCATTGCTGAACGTCACAAGTTTCGACAACGTGCACAGAGGCCGGATGAAAAGGTACAACAATTCTTAGCTTCTCTGCGTGAGTTAGCTACCACATGTGACTTCGGAAACATGGAGGAACAAATGCTACGTGATCAACTGATAGAGCGTGTTGCTAATACTCGCATCAGAGACAGATTGTTACTCGAACCAGAGCTAACTCTCGCTAAAGCTACAACGTTGGCGCTACAAATTGAGTGGATTAAGAGATGCTAACGTACTTTCTGATGCTACCGCTGCTAGCATTTCTGTTCCCGCGAGGGCCGTACTTTCCGATGCTAACGCTGCTAATGCTTCAGCTTCCGTGAGGGCCGTACAAAAGTAGCCAAAGTCAAGCCGCCGCTGGGACGCGAGGAGGACGCCGCGGGACCATGCTACTTCCACGACGCAAGTTGCTGCCACTACACGCCGTTCCTGCTTCTGCTATGGATCCTTCGACCATCTTGCTAACAACCCTGCATGCCCTGCTGCTAAAACGACATGCAACAAGTGTGGTAAAGTGGGTCATTTTTCACGTGTTTGCCGTTCGACTCAAAAGGAGGTACGTGAAGTCGTGGTTAATGAAGCCACAATTCTTTACATGAACAATGCAGTGCAAGACAAGATTTTCTGCACAGTTCAAGTGACTGTTAATGGACGAGGTACAGATGTTGAGCTGATTGTAGATACAGGCTCATCAGTGCCCATTATACCACAAGAGATCTACCACACCTACTTTTATGACTGTGTACTAACTAATTGTTGGCTGGGTCAGACATGAGAACCAGGCTGGGTCAGACATGAGAACCAGGGCTGGGTCAAACATCAGAACCAGGGCTTGTTACCTATGCAAAAGAGAAAATTGCTGTGAAAGGGTGCTTAAAAGCTACTATTTCTCATGATGGTATTTCTACTGAAGGTACTCTTATTGTTGTTCAGTCAGGTGTTGCCCTGCTGGGTTTAGATTTATTCCAAGCATTACAAATGAAGCTTGAGGGACGACAAATTGTTACTGCTACTGCTACTTCTACTACCTCTATGGTTCAACCAGCTGTAACTAAAACTGCTTCAGATCATTCTCCAGGAATGTCAGTTCGGGAAGTTGGTTATGATAAAAATTTCATACATAAAGTACAGATGTTGCCAAATGCTGTTCCAGTGCAACAAATAACTACTACTGCTCCACTTACTCCTGTTGAATTTCCTAGCAAACCATGGGAAAAAGTTGCAATTGACATTACAGGTCCGTTTGAAAATGCTAAATGGGACTGCCGTTATGCTATTGTGCTAACAGACTACTACAGCAAATGGCCTGAGGTTGCATTCGCTCCTACTGTTACTACAGATGTAATAATACGGGTTTTAAACACTGTGTTCAGTAGGGAGGGTAATCCGATGTATCTTGTTTCAGATAATGGTACTCAGTTTACTTCGCATGCGTTTAGTACTTTTCTGAGAGAGAGAGAGATACAGCACTTAAAGTCAAGTGTATATTATCCTAAAGCAAATTGTGCTGTGGAAAGATTTAACAGAGTGCTTAAGACTGCATACAAACAGCTGAAAGAAGTCACAGCTCATGGAAGGAAGCTGTCACTGAATTCCTTCACAACTACCGAGCTACTCCTCATGCAACCACCGGAGTTACTCCATTTGAACTACTGAGCAGTGGTGGGCAGATGACCGCCAAGTAGCGCTAATGCGCTAATCCGCTTACAGCGGACCTAACGTTTTTGTCAGCGTAACAGCGGTTTGACTAACTTTTATAATTCATAAGCGGATTTGCACTATTTTTATTTATTATTCAGTACCGTTAATAACTAATTATCTATCAGTAAAACGAAAAAACTTATTTTACAGGCTTTTAAACTGCTAACAGACGGACCATATTTTTTTTCATTCAACCTTTATTTATACAGGCTATCCTCGTTGAGCCATGGGGACTCATTTACAAGAGGGACCTGCTTCACTCACACCCAGGGTCAATTTAGAGTTACCAATCAACCTAACATGCATGTTTTTGGACTGTGGGAGGAAACCGGAGCACCTGGAGAAAACCCACGCATGCACGGAGAGAACATGCAAACTCCACCCAGAAAGGCCCCCGGACCGGGATTTGAACCTTGGACCTTCTCGCTGAGAGGCAGCAGCTCTACCAGTTGCGCCACCGTGCTGCCCAGACGGACCATATCCTGATGTGGTCCGTGAGCAGTCGTCCGGTTGGTTGATTTAAGAGCGGGGCCCGCCCTAAGGAGCCCTGGCTATTGGCTACTACTACCTGTCATGTGACAAGAAAGACATGATTGGTCAAGTTAGCAGCCAG
>JBBPBX010071300.1:0-18359 GCA_038048925.1 Garcialebias charrua | reverse complement strand
GCTGCTTTGTTTTATGAGATATTAAAAATTATTTATAGGTCATCCAGAGGTCACATCCCCACAACTTGCTCCAAATCAAACCAAAGTGGTCTACTTTTTTAGTGCTCCGTTTGTGCAGGTTTGTGCTGCTTTGGCTTTGAAGATATTAATGAAAGTTTAAAGGTCAAAAGTCAACCAGACCCCCCACTTTTATAAAATCAAACAAAATTGGTGTCAAACGTTTGTGCTCCTGGTTTGTGCATCAAAAATTTTCATTTGGGTTAGCCTTAACCATTGCTTTGAACATATTACTGAAACCATAAAGCAGAGAAGCTTCACTTATTTAATTATAACCAACTCATGATCACAATTGTTTACAAATACAATGAAAGTACCTTTCATTTCCATTGACTCCTGTCATCTTCTGGCATAGCTCACCTTCAGTCTGCTGTTGAACAAGGGCTCCACCTTGCAGCATATCCATGCCTAAGACCAATCCAAAGTCCTGATACATGCCCAGCAGAATGTAAAACAAACATGTCAGAAAACATCCTCTGTATGGGGACTGTTTGTCACAGTCACAGAGTGCGAGAACTTGTCTGGATTGACACAGACCTTGGACAATTCTGTCCCACAACTGTGGAGCAAAGTGTCACCAAACCCAAGCAGTTTTCCCTCAGTGAATTTCCATCAACCCTTCAACTTCAAGAACAGAGACTCACACTGAAAGCCATCATAGCATTTCAGGAGGGTCCAACGCCTGAAACTATTGGGCATTATGTGGCATTTTGTAAGAGGCCCCCGGGCACCTGGGAAATGTACGATGACCTCAGAAAAGAAGTAATGACACCATCTGAAAAAACCAGCATATGCCCTCACGCTGTGCTCTATGTAAAAGAGTAATGGTGAGCTTTGCTATTTCTGTAACCAGCATATTAACGTTTTTGTCCAATTGAATGCATACTTTATTTTAACATTTGTTCAACTCAGGTTTATGTTTAGCAATCTTTCATATTAAATACATTAGCCACATGTTGCTCTGAACATAATACTAAGATGACAGGGAGTTATGTTAGTTGATAAAGGTCTTTCAACATGGATAACACCAAAAATAACAGTTATTGCACCAGAAGGGCAACTTTGAACGCTTGGTGACACGAAACATAAAGGATGAATGTAGTGTTCTTTAAACAAATAATCTTTTATTGTAGAATGTTGTTGAATATTCTGTGCGCTGAATTGTAAAGCCAGATAATCAAGACAAATAAAGGTCATTTGTAAACAATTGTGATCATGAGTTGGTTATAATGGAATAAGTGAAGCTTCTCTGCTTTAAGGTTTCAGTAATATGTTCAAAGCAATGGTTAAGGCTAACCCAAATGAAAATTTTTGCTGCACAAACCAGCACAAACGGAGCACTAAAAAAGTAGACCACTTTGGTTTGATTTGGAGCAAGTTGTGGGGATATGACCTCTGGATGACCTATAAATATTTTTTAATATCTCATAAACCAAAGCAGCACAAATGAATTTTTTTGCTGCACAAACCAGCACAAACGTAGCCGAGTTGATTGACACCAATTTTGTTTGATTTGAAGAAGGTGGGGGTTGGTTGACCTTTGATGACCTCTAGAAACATTTCTTTATAACTTTAAAATGATAGCGGCACAAATGAAAATTTTTGTTGCACAAACCTGCACAAACGTAGCTGAGTTGATTGACACCAATTTTGTATGATTTAGAGAAGGTGGAGGGGCTGGTTGACCTTTTGACCTTTACACTTTCATTAATATCTTCAAAGCCAAAGCAGCACAAACAAAAAAAAATTGCTGCACAAACCAGCACAAACGTAGCCGAGTTGATTGACACCAATTTTGTTTGATTTGAAGAAGGTGGGGGGGCTGGTTGACCTTTGATGACCTCTAGAAACATTTCTTTATAACTTTAAAATGATAGTGGCACAAACGAAAATTTTTGCAGCACAAACCAGCACAAACGTAGCACAAACGTTTGACACCAATTTTGTTTGATTTCGAGAAGGTGGGGGGGCCAACTTCACTCAGGTACTTTACCTTTGCGTTCTTTGCTTATCGTTGACACGAGTCCACAAAGAGGGGGGCTTTGACTCCGATGGTTTTTGAACCCAGCCTCCAGAGTGGAGGTTTTTCGCTGACCCCCCGTTGATAATGTAAACATCTCCCGCTGCTCTTTTGTTTGAGCCTCAAGCGCGCAGCACACACGCGCGGACAGTCAGGGGCAGGCGGACATTTCACGTGTCACGCTGCAAAATATGTGCTAATTATAAGAGTTTAACAATAATAATAATAATAAACAGTATTTATTTAGCGTGGGAGATATCTAAATTTATCTGAGCTATCTGGACTCGTTACGTTTTTTAAACAATGTGTAACGTGCTGTGAAAATGAAGACACCAGGTTTATTTTTTATTTATTTATTCAACACCACAAACTGTATGTCACACAAACACTGAGAATTAAATTGAACACTATTAAAATACGTTAACTGAACTGTTAACTGCGTTAATGAACTGGACTCTTGCTGTGTTTTCATCTGGACCCAATCAGAACCGGTCTGCCTGAACAACAGGTTCCACCACCTGGCAGAAAAAAATAAAATAAAATCTCTGTTGTTGTGTGATCAAAGTAAACACAGGCAAACATTATATTAAAGTGCGACTAAACCCAAAATTAACTTTTTTTAGCTGATAAACTCCCTAGAATGTGTTTAAAATATTATCTAGCACTATGGCTGTGTTTATTTTCACATAATTGTGCATATCTGTGTAAATTGGCAATATTTGGCAATATTTGGTCTAAAACTGTGTTTACGGTAGTCCTTTGGGTTGAACAGATGTTATTGCACCTTAATTTTCATATTGGTCAGGACTGTTCACTCTGATGTGTCTTGTACACTCTGATGTCACAAAGGTGGTTCAAGCAGAGCCAATCCCCTGCAGAGATGAGAAGTGCATACCTTATATGGAAGTGCTGCATTTCACTCCTGACAAGCGGTTTTATTTTTATTTTCATTTTCATTTTTTTAGGCCTTTGGTTTTGGATGGAATGGGTGGAATAGATAAATACATCTACATGTTTATTCTTTGTTGTTGCTTGGTGTATGTTGTTGGCTAGAGGTTTAATTTGTTTTAGGTTGTTGCAGGTGGAGGCGTGAACAAAAGCACAACTCTACCTCCACCCCTCCTTGTCTCTCGACACGCCCATTTTCAGGGAGATTTTGGAAGGAGGAGTTACCGATCCACAGGGTGTGGAGTTGCTCTTTAAGAACGCTGATTTATCTGCTGTGTTTATCACGGACTAAAGTCCGACATATATATATATATATATATATATATATATCATCCTCATGGACTCGGTTCAGGTCCACTCAGCAACTGGTGTGCAGCTTGTTAGATGAAGAGAGTCCCGCTTGGTGTCAAATCTGTCGACTATTATCCAAATCCAGCTTTAACTTGTTGTTAAGTTGTTGTTAGCTCAACGCTTTAGCACAACAGAAAGCAGCAGTCTGTCAGCAGAGTGACGCAGCACGCATGCTCAGTAGGTGAAGGTTCAGCAGCACGCATGCGCAGTGGGTGAAGGTGAGGGGGACATGACGGAGGGGGGAGATTCAAGCAGATGTGTCAACGCAAAACTTTTCACCTAATTAACATGCCCAAAACATCTGTTTCCCCCCACAGTCCGTGTAAACAGGGCCTAAGTCTGTGAATTTATCTAAAGCTGAACATTCCAACACTTTTTTTATTTACTCCATTCGGATCTTTGCATCACATAGAATTCTAAAGACCTCATTGACAGTAGGGATCTGCTATCTGATAAACTCAAAGAGTCTCTGATGGTTATAGAACAGGACAATTGCCTTTGAAATTTTAACAGGATGAGTGCATTCCTGGTAATCGATTATTCAGTTTATTGTATTTTAGAAAAGAATAGAATAGAAACAGCCTTTATTGTGCCACGGATGGGAAATTCAAGTGTGAACAAAATTCAGTTTTGTTCTTGTTGTAAAATATGCTGAACATCTTTACCCCTCTTCTATCCATTTTGCTTTTGACCGGATGTAGGCTCCTTTGGCTTTGTTGATATAAATATTGTGAGGAGTGTAGGAGGATCAATTGTTGTTTGTCATCTTTGTTTAGTAAAGCTTAATTACAAATGTCATGAATTTCTCTTACAATTTTAGCATCTCTTTGTTTGCTGAGTCGACTTAAAATTTGACTAATTAAATTTAAAATTGACTATATTTTGTCATCCACTTAACTCTATAATTTGGTACTGATGAGTCTTTGTTTATATTGCCAAATGTTCTTTTCGGAGCCAAGATGGTGTAGTGGTTAAGGCGTTTGACTTGGGACCCGAAGGACGCGGGTTCGCGTCCCGGCCACTACACATCTTGGGGTGTCTATGAGTGCACACCTATTTCTCCAGCTCCCCGAGCGCCTTCTATGGCTGCTCACTGCACCGCCTGGTAGGTGGTTGGGTTAAATGCAGAGACGAATTTCGTCTGTGTATGGGAAACATACGCAGATGACAAGATTAGACAATTATTATTATTATTATTATTATGTCCCGACAAAAGGGGTCATGATTAAAGAAATTCAAATTGTATTTGCAAAATCCTTTGTTGCACCTTTGTGTGTTTGTAGAAGTTAAAGTGAGTTTAAATAATACAGTGATCAGTAAGCGGTGCAGCAGAGTTAGTAAAGTTAACTTCTAGGCCTTGTGTAATATCTTATTATACAAGCCAAAATTTTAATTTAGATTTAATTGTTCCATCTGGTTTAAACCAGGTAAAAAACTGTGCTTCTGGATAGGGCTGTGCGGGTTTGCGACACATGCTTTACGTTGTTAAACTCGAGAGCGATGGAGACCCAGGGGCATGAAACCGGTGTCACAACCAGGAGAAACCGCTGCACAGGCAGCCCAAGAAGAAGAACTTTTCCCAAAAAGAGGGGGAAGCTCACCTTGTTAGCTTCCATTATTTTGCTCCGCTGAAACTCTGAGACAAAATGGGTCCAGAGGACAAGAACCCAGAGTCCAACCGAGTCCAAACTCGGGTCCAGTTAACCAATACAAAACAGACCAGAGACACAACAGAACCGGAATCAAACGCAACGTTTTCTCTTTTCTGTTTCTTGCCTTGTTTACTCCAGCTTCCAGAGCGGATTTCTTCTTCGTGGGTTTTATTAGCAGCCGTTGTTTTACCGCCACCTGCAGGAAAAATTTGGACCAAAGTAGAAACTCCTTTTCTACTTGAAAACTTCTCCCTTATTTTGTATTTTTTTAAGTGAAGTAAATATATTTAAGGATGTACTTAAACGCTGCAAACTCCCAAAAGCACAGTCCTTATAAAGGATAAAGGGTGAAACGTTTTCTGCAACAAATAAAGTCCAGTTGTTTTTGTATTGAGCGCTTGTTCTGATTTTATCATGTCCTGGACGACTGAGAATCTTCACCAGCACAGTCCTTATACAAATATATTATTAGCTTATCATAAAACTTGAAACTCCTCTTGCACACGCAATTTAATTTTGTGCTATGTTTCTCAAATTGTTCTTTTTTTATGCTGCCGTTTAGAACTTTATTAATAATTCTCTGCTTAGTTTAATTGTCTTTTCAACTGTTATTGTTTATGTGTATTGTATGCCTTGTTATACTGTTTGTGTTATTTTCTTTTTGATTAAAAAACAAACAAACTTTGGTTCAAATTTTTCCTGTACACACCCATCGTGTTGTATATATCGTGATATATATCGTTATCGTGATATAAAAAAGTCCATATCATGATATATGATTTTTTCCATATCGCCCAGCACTACTTCTGGATGTAAAGTGTGCCATATATCATTCAATTTGAACTCATTACAAAATTCAAGTTGTAATGATGATTTTGCAACTTTGATGGCCATCTATCAAGCCATTCGTCCATTACCATATAATGGTCTCCTTCAAACATAATTTCACAGTTTAAATATGTTTGAGACAGATCTTTTAAAGCATTGCTCAATTATTTAAAATTGTTGTTTTGATTGTGATCATTGTAACCATATATATTACTGTATTATAAAACAAACCTCTAAATATGCATCATTCACTACTGAAGTAGACATGAGGGTATCCACCATATTGTGTCTTTAAACACATACGGTGCCACCCAGATGTAAAGGATTTTGGGGGGTCAGTATTAAGCTGACCTCTTTACCTTAATTAATTTACTTATTCAGATTGAATAGTAATTTCACGGATTCTTTTCTTTTTCAGTTTACCCAATATTTCTGTGATCTTTATGATGGATAAATAAATAAAGCCATTAAGTGACAGAGACGTTAACTTAGTTTGGTATGTCAAAGACACTACCATTTATTTAAAATAAATCAACTAAATTAACACCATTACACTTGATTGACATGATTTCACTTTCTTGCAATTTAATACGTCAGCACATTTAAATTGTAACAACAGACATAAATACAGGATGTCATTATACTTAGTCTGTGGCTCTTTAGCTTAAATATAGTTACCAGATAGATTGAGAGGGATAAGGAAATAGGAGGAGAGATGGTTTAAAGGAAATTGTCTTGAGCATGTTACCAGAAGTGACACTTCCCATCAGATTTCTGCTGAAATCCAGGTACGTTTGTAAACAGCTCTTTACCTTTGACGACGAGTCTGATAAAGAGATGACACCAGCCTTTCAGGCGTACAGAATCGTTGCAGGTCCAGCACGTCCGAACCGGTTCTCGTTTACGTTTCAACGTCTCCTGGGATCCGCGTCGATCATCAGAAAATGTTGTCAGCTCCTGGTTTACTTCAAGATAACACAGCTTGAAGAGAAAGTTCACATCTCTCCTTCCTCACAGGAACTAATTGTTTCCTGGAAAACTTAGAACCCTTAGTAGAAGCTCTGAGATGAGAGAGACTTGTCTCTTTTTCATTGGTCCGAAAGAACCAGTCGGGCAGTTTACTTGTTGTTATCACGATTCAAGGTGAAATTCAGAGCAGAGGGAAATTGTTTAGGAAAAGTGTCTCAGTGAGGAGACTTTCAGACGCTATTGAGGGTTTTAGCTGAAACTCAACAAAAACAACTTCTGAGTTAGTCAGTTCGACATATTATCTGAACTTTGACACCTTTTCATTTGCAGAAATGACACATTAATGTTTCACATTTAAAGAATAACAGCATATAACATATATCATGAAAATGACAAAAGTTATTCTTTTGATTACATTAGAATAAAATCAAAGATAGAAATAGTCTCTTTTGGTGACTATGTTCTCAGATTACAACTAATGGAATAATTTGTAATAAATGTCTTGTTTTACTGAGAGGTCAGTAAAGGTCATCACTGGACAGTTCAAAAACCTTAGTTTGACCCTGGGTAGGTCCACTACACTACCAAAAGTCTACGCTATCATTTGTTATAAATAAGCAAAATCAGTTTTTTTTTTAATTTATTTATTTATTTTTTATTATTATTATTTTTTTTTTCATTTATAGATGGCCTCCCTTCACACCTTATAGCCATCCTCTCACTCCAATATGTATTTTTTTTTTCCATTTATAGATGGCCTCCCTTCACACCTTATAGCCATCCTCTCACTCCAATATGTATTTTTTTTTTTTAATAGAGAGAAAGAAAGAAAAGAGAAAGTGAGACAACAAAACAACAATTGTCCACAGAAAGAGCACAAGGCAAACACACCAAACCTCCGTCCACAATCCTGCAAAGCACATGACAGAACACAACAACGAAACATACAAGCATAAAGACTGATAATATTCATGACCTTGCAAAAGATTTCTATAAATACACATACCCATACCTACAAATATATATACAATATACATACATATATATTTATATTCATTTATATACCCATCTACATACATCTACTATACATCCCTGCATCCATTTGTGTGTGGTTGTGAGCATGCATAAGTGAATAAGGTTCCTCCAATAGAACATTTAGTAGCGACTGTGAAGCATCAGAGACCCGTCCCCCCAAAGCCCGAGACAGACGAAGGGGCGATCAAAGCCCAAGACCCCAGGAAGGACCCCGAGCCCAGAGTCCCCAGGACCACCCGAACAGGACGAGCCACTCGTCCACTCCCCAGATCCGACCAAGTGGAAGAACCGGACGAACCCCACCAGGGACCACACACAATGACCCCCCGGGGTCAACAGCGACAATACACAGGCCCCCGCCGGAGCCCGCTGCACCGACGTAGCCCCAGGGCCGGTCACCGAGGCTCGGGCACCGGGGACGCCCATCCCTCAGGTCCAGACCTGACAGGACCAGAGGACCCGAGCCCCACCAGGCAGCCACCAGGCCGAGCTGACAAACGCCCAAGCGCCCAGCCCCAGATAGTGAGGGCCCCAAGCACGCCCGTAGGCAGAGGAACACCCACCAGGGGGCCACGTGGCAGGAGCGCGACACTGGGTAGCCTCAGAAGTATCAGAGAGGGGGCAGTCCAAGTCCCAGCCTGACACTTAAACATTCATACACAGACACACTCATTCAGACCCACCCTCATCCTCACCCTCAGTCACAGAAAGACAAACAATAACGACACGCTCCATTCATAATCCCGATGCACACTCTATACCCCCTAGGTCCAAGACATGTACCTGCTCCCTACATGGGGCAGCCCACATCCAAACCCAGGAGGTAGACCCATTCATTCTGGGGTGGAGAGCAGCAGACGTCCCAAGATCCGGCACACCCCGCGCCCCGCCGACAGGACAGGACACCCGAGTCCAAGCAGCCCCAGAGGGAGCGCACTGCCAGCCCCGCCCACGGCGAACCCGCAGGCCCCGAACCCCCCCACACCCCAGCACAACCCCTGACGGCCCACCCCCAGAATGTCCGCAAGGCAACCAGGGGGTAAGAGAAAAATAAATAAATAATATATAAATAAATACATAAATAAATAAAATTGAAATTAACAAATCAAGACCCCGACACACACACCCCCGCCCCCAAATGTACTGTTGGTGAGTGTTGTTGTAAAGTGTATTTAAAAGGGAAAGAGAAGGAGCAAAGGCTAGCATTATACCAGTTTCCCCTCCACTCCAACTCTAACCCAGGCCCTAATTGTCTAGATGCATAATGTTGAGTGAGCATAGGCATGGGGGCGAGATTGATGTCATCCCGCCACCCATAGCCATAGTGCTCACTCCATTCCCTATATGTGACTTTTATGAAGATGTTTATGAATGAATGTCTAAAGTGTATATAAAATTGAGTCCCAGGTGCTCAAATCAGTTGTTTTTATTGATAACAATTACAAGTTGTTTGTTTGCATTCAAACATTGATGAGTACAACTGAGGTAGTTTGTCTCACAGTGGCTATGGATGGATATTAATACTTAATTCATGTGAACACTACCGTAAAAACCGTTGTATTATACGCTGTATTTTTGTTCATTTGAATGTCCAGCGTATTAAACACCGAAGAGTATTATTTATGGATTTTTTCCCATATTTTTAGACCCATTTTTCGCTCTGATTCTTCGTTTTTCATTTTTGGCAAAAATGGTGCAGTACCAGTTTCGGCCGCTATACGGGCGCTGTAGGCAGCAGCCAGCAGAGGACTCAGAGAGCGAAGAGGAAGAGGGGCCACTTCCAGAAGTTTCTACTTGCATGTGTCCGAAAAAAGCCTCCTTTGGTCGGACTGATGACTCTGTCGCTGCCCGCTCCCTGCTGTGGATGTACCGGTAGCTGTTTTTGTTTGCAAGATACCACTCATAAACCACACCGCGGATTTTTAAATCCAGCTGATTTCACATTTGGTTCAGCTCAGGAGCCCGTCTGCTATAGTGATAATAATAATAATAATGAATTCAATTTATAACGCACTTTTCATTAATGAAAATCTCAAAGTGCTACAAGGAGCAACAGAATTAAATGTCAATAAAACAAATAATAAAACAATTAAAATCAATAACAATATCAGCTAAGATCAAAAGTAGAATCATGAGGAGGTAGAGTATGCTTGGTCGAAAAGAAAGGTGAGGTAAGTGATAGTGTATTTTTAGGTAATAGGTGATAGGTATAGTGAGGTAAGAAATGTATTTTTAAGCGTTTATTTAGCTAAATTTAAAGAAACAAAGCGTCCGGTTTGACCCACCTGGCGCCTGCATAAAAATCTGAGAACTTTGGTAACACTTTATAATAACTACACATTATTTAGCCTTATTTAAGCATTAATAAACATTTAATTAACATTGAAAACATTAATTAAGGATGATTCACACTTAATACACTATTAACACACTTATTAACGCTTTATACATAAAGAATAATGAATTCCAAAACCTACATACTCAATGTTTATTCATGTTTAATAACTCATGAATTAACTACAGGTAGTCCCCGACTTACGAGCGCTCTGACCTACGAGGTTCCGGACTTACGAGCTGGCGAATTTTTGGAAAAAACGCAAAAAATACCGAGTTTTTCTGTGTTTTTTCACCACAGTTCGTTAGCTAAACATGTGGACACACGTTTCCGATCATTTTTATGCACTCGTAAGCAGTTTTTCGATGAAAAACGAGTGTTTGTAGTCGCGCTAGCAAAACCGTTCCAACTTACGAGCGAAATTCCGGACTTACGAGACACGTGGCGGCCGTTCCGAATTACGAGATTTCCGTGTTACGAGCAACTCGTTGTAACGGAACTCGCTCGTAAGTCGGGGACTACCTGTATGCTATCTATATTTGTAAATGCACAAATTAATGTGCTTTCACCACATGTATTAAATGCGTACTAATTGTTAAAGACCGTGTAAAGTGAAATTAAATGTGTGTTTTTAGTTTGTCACATGGCATAAATATGTGTTATTAATCACCCATTTAAATCTGACTGATTAAAAACATTGTTTACCTTATAAAATTAAGTCTCAAAAATCATGAAAAAACCTTATTTTCTCTTGGTCTGGAACGCTAGGGGCGTGTCAGTGCGTGGGCGTGGTTTCAGGCAGCTGCGCTGGTCCTGCTCGTGTCCCACAGTGGAGAGGCACTGAGGCAGACAGCAGAGCCAGTAAACCTGCTCTGTTTTTATCCGAGTTCTGTCTGTAACAGCAGCTACTTTTTCCAAGAGTTACGCTGTTTTTGTAAATAGTTTTCTTGTGTGTTTTTAATCTGGAATGAATTTAAAAAAAAAAAGAGTTGCACCATGCGGGATTTGAACCCGTGGGCTTTGGGACGGAAGGCAAGCGCTCTAACCATTGTCCCAACCAGGCATTACAGATACTCAGCATAAAACGACGCAGTATAAAAACATGTTATGATTTGTACGGGTGCCCTGACCATTGCGACATCCAGGGAAGATGCACGAACGAGGCATAATTGATTAGCTAGCTAACAATGAACAAAATATCTATGCTATTGCTATCTGATGCTGTCTGCGATTCGCGAGTGAACGGCTCCACCGAGGCGAATTTATACGGCTGGAGCTGCAGGGGGTGGGGGCTATACTAATGAGGACCGCGTGACGAAACGCGGTCACGTTTAAAACACGCCTAAAAAATCCTGAACCAGAAATATGTTTATACACAGTTTGCTCTATAACTCCAAAATTAATTGAGCTACAATTTTGAGACTTTTTACTCATTTACAAGATTACAATTATCACATTTATAATGTTTATTTAAGAAAATGTTGAAATTCACTTTACACGGTCTTTAAATAATGTTTGAATTCACTATCTATTAATCCTGCAATGCATCATTAATTAAGCAGTTGCTAGTAGTTACTTAAGTGTATTTGTGAACCCTTCTAAAGTGAAGACTATTCATTCTTTATTAAGGTTTTGTTAATGTTGAATAAATCCTAAATAGCCACAAGTTATTTTTCACTTGTGGAAATCTAAAATGTTTACCCAACCTGGGTCATGAAACACTCAACCTGTAGCAGGTCACTAAAGTGGCAAAAATTGTGTCAAAGAAAAGTAGTGCAAAACATTTTGGTCACAAATCAAATGATAGGATTTTACAACGTTTCACTGACGTTTTTCTTTTTCTGTTCGTGTTGAAGCGGCTGCTTCAACAACCCGCCCGGACAGAAAAAGCTGTGACACAAAACGTGCGTGGTGACGTCGTTGTTACGCAGCGAAACACTCAACCTGTAGCAGGTCACTAAAGTGGCAAAAATTGTGTCAAAGAAAGGTCGTGCAAAACATTTTGGTCACAAATCAAATGATAGGATTTTACAACGTTTCACTGACGTTTTTCTTTTTCTGTTCGTGTTGAAGCGGCTGCTTCATGCTTCAACAACCCGCCCGGACAGAAAAAGCTGTGACACAAAACGTGCGTGGTGACGTCGTTGTTACGCAGCGCTCACTCCAACAGCAGGCGTTAGCGATAGCAGGCTAAAAGCTAAGCTAGTCTCCAAAGCGCGTTGTTTTCGCTTCAAAACGAGTCAAACGAGTGCTCATGACCGTCAGAATGTGACTGAACAAAGTTTCACAAGCGAAGAGAAAGCTGACGACATCACGATGTGGACGTAGTTCGGTTTTGTTAAACTGCAGGCTTCTTCTGCAGCGAGTCCTACTCGGTTTCTTTATTTTGCAAAACGTGACGGAGTCGTTCTAACTAGCGGTGGGAACATCTAACTGACAGATGTATGTTTTATTGACTTTTAGAAAATGTCAATACAAACCTGTTTTTGGTATTCAACGTCTCCTGCTTTGATTTTTGTCTGATTTCCACAAGTGAAAAATAACTTCTGGCTATTTAGGATTTATTCAACATGAACAAAACCTTAATAAAGCATGACTAGTCTTCACTTTAGAAGGGTTCACAAATACACTTAAGTAACTACTAGCAACTGCCTTAATTAATGATGCATTGCAGGATTAATAGATAGTGAATTCAAACATTATTTAACAATTAGTACGCATTTAATACATGTGGTGAAAGCACATTAATTTGTGCATTTACAAATATAGATAGCATAGTTAATTCATGAGTTATTAAGCATGAATAAACATTGAGTACGTAGGTTTTGGAACTCATTATTCTTTATGTATAAAGNAGAGAAAGCTGACATCACGATGTGGACGTAGTTCGGTTTTGTTAAACTGCAGGCTTCTTCTGCAGCGAGTCCTACTCGGTTTCTTTATTTTGCAAAACGTGACGGAGTCGTTCTAACTAGCGGTGGGAACATCTAACTGACAGATGTATGTTTTATTGACTTTTAGAAAATGTCAATACAAACCTGTTTTTGGTATTCAACGTCTCCTGCTTTGATTTTTGTCTGATTTCCACAAGTGAAAAATAACTTCTGGCTATTTAGGATTTATTCAACATGAACAAAACCTTAATAAAGAATGAATAGTCTTCACTTTAGAAGGGTTCACAAATACACTTAAGTAACTACTAGCAACTGCCTTAATTAATGATGCATTGCAGGATTAATAGATAGTGAATTCAAACATTATTTAACAATTAGTACGCATTTAATACATGTGGTGAAAGCACATTAATTTGTGCATTTACAAATATAGATAGCATAGTTAATTCATGAGTTATTAAGCATGAATAAACATTGAGTACGTAGGTTTTGGAACTCATTATTCTTTATGTATAAAGTGTTAATAAGTGTGTTAATTAATAGTGTATTAAGTGTGAATCATCCTTAATTAATGATGTTTTCAATGTTAATTAAATGTTTATTAATGCTTAAATAAGGCTAAATAATGTGTAGTTATTATAAAGTGTTACCAGAACTTTTTTTTTAATCCAGCTGATTTGAACATTTCGTTAAACTCAGGAGTACATCTACTATTAAGTCAGCTAAGAAATATATTTTTTAAGCGTTTATTTAGCTAAATTTAAAGAAAGAAAGCGTCCGGTTTGACCCGCCTGGCGCCTGCCTAAAATTCGGCGAACTTTTTTTTTTTAATCCAGCTGATTTGAACATTTCGTTAAGCTCAGAAGCACGTCTGCTATGAAGTCAGCTAAGAAATATATTTTTTCTCGCAAAGAAATAATTGTTTTACCGTGTTTCCTTGTGAAGATCTTCGTACTCGCTTGCTTCTGTCGCCGCCATCTTGATTAGGGCAAATGAGGCGCTGACGCGTCGCGTGGTGATGACGCGTATTAAACACAGAGGCGTATTGTTTACGTTTTTTTTCTTGTTTATTGTTAATAATTGGACAAAACGTATTAAACACCGGAGCGTATTTTCCTCCGGTGAATACGATATGCTCTTGTCAGTATTTAACTTAATTTAGTGCATTATTGATGGAAAAGCTTGACAAATCTCAGGGAAAAAAAACATGTGAAATTGGATCTTTTTCCTCGATAAATAAATGACCAAGTATAATATTTTTTTCATGTTTAACTGGGTTCTCTTTATCTACTTTTAGGACTTGTGTGAAAATCTGTTGATGTTTTGTAATTTTCAAGCAGAAATTTAGAAAGTTTAAAAGGCTTCACAAACTTTCAAGTGCCACTGTATGTGTGAATATAAAGTTATAATTGTGCCTGATTTTCATGTTTTCATTGTTCCCTGCAGATGTTTGACAGATGGTGCTGATTAAAGAAGACAGATCTTTTAAAGCATTGCTCAATTATTTAAAATTGTTGTTTTGATTGTGATCATTGTAACCATATATATTACTGTATTAAAAAACAAACCTCTAAATATGCATCATTCATTACCAAAAGTCTACTCTATCATTTGTTATAAATAAGCAAAATCAGTTGTTTTTATTGATAACAATTACAAGTTGTTTGTTTACATTCAAACATTGATGAGTACAACTGAGGTAGTTTGTCTCACAATGGCTATGGATAATACTTAATTCATGTGAACACTTAATTCATGTGAACACTACATGCTCTTGTCAGTATTTAATTTAATTTAGTGCATTATTGATGGAAAAGCTTGACAAATCTCAGGGGAAAAAACATGTGAAAATGGATATTTTTCCTCAATAAATAAATGACCAAGTATAATATTTTTTTCATGTTTAACTGGGTTCTCTTTATCTACTTTTAGGACTTGTGTGAAAATCTGTTGATGTTTTGTAATTTTCAAGCAGAAATTTAGAAAGTTTTAAAGGCTTCACAAACTTTCAAGCGCCACTGTATGTGTGAATATAAAGTTATAATTGTGCCTGATGTTCATGTTTTCATTGTTCCCTACAGATGTTTGTCAGATGGTGCTGATTAAAGAAGAAGCTCCTGAAGTACGGTTGCTTGTTGTGGACCAACAGGATCCAGAGACCCTCAACATAAAGGAGGAAGAGGAGGAACTGTGGATCAGTCAAGAGGGAGAGCAGTTTTGTGTGAAAAAGGAGACTAATGACATCGGGATTGCATTCACTGCTGTTCCTTTGAAGAGTGAGGAAGAAGAAGAGAAGCCTCTGTTTTTACAGCTTCATCAGCACCAAGTAAAAGAGGAAGATCTTCCAACCAGCAGCTCAGCTGACCAGATGAAAGCAGCAACTGGTGAAGAGGACTGTGGAGGAGAAACTACCAGGAACCCAGATCTAAATACTTATGGAGATGATTGCAGCTCTTCAGAGACTGAAGTCAGTGAGGATGATTGCAGCTCTTCAGAGACTGAAGTCAGTGAGGATGAAGGTAATGATGAGAATGACTCAGACTTTCTGCTATCAGACTCTAGGTCAGAACCTGAAGATGGTGACAAAGACTGGAAGGAGAGCAGAGCTCCTGAGTAAAGCCCGAGATATGCGCGTATACGGAGCCGCTGCTACACTCGGCTTTCGTTCTCGCGTAGATTCTCGTGTTTTCGCTCCAAATTCTAACGTCATTTCCTCCGTACCGTCACTTCCGATCGTCACTTCCGCTAGTTTTTCGCTCCAAACGCTCGCGTTCTCCTTGTTGTAATATGAGCAGCTGAGCACGGAGTGCTTTTCCTGCAGCCCACAGCCCACCACAGCCCACCAGGGAATATATAAAACATTGCGCACCCAGGTAGGACCTGAATTCATTCATTTCATTCATCGAGTGAACGGAGGAAGAAGCGGTTACTTGACTTTAGGCAAAAAAACAAAAGAAAAGGCCCGATCAGCGATAAAAAAGAGGAATTTATTTCATTTGTGTAACATACAAAACAGTCCGGCGCCGGGGAAGTTTAGGTCAGACACCGCGCATCGCGTATGCGAATCGCGTATGCGTAGTAAAAAAATACTTTTGCGCGTACTTGCCCTGAGG
Source organism: Garcialebias charrua (assembly GCA_038048925.1). Taxonomy (NCBI): domain Eukaryota; kingdom Metazoa; phylum Chordata; class Actinopteri; order Cyprinodontiformes; family Rivulidae; genus Garcialebias; species Garcialebias charrua. Next base: position 2,157 of record JBBPBX010071300.1, on the reverse strand, counting down.
GGCTACGCGGGGCTACGCTGCGTACGGGGCGTACGTACGCTGCGTATTGGCGTATCGTGAGGACGCTCGAGTGTATCTCGCCCTTCAGGCAGAAACACGGTCAACAAATCTTGCAGCTTCACTGAGCATGGGAAACCGTTTCACAAGAAAAGTCAGTCAGTGATATCTAGGGATGGGAACCGAGAACCGGTTCTGTTAGAGAACCGGTTCTTAAAAGTCCAATTCCATGGAATTGTAGGTTGCGTGTCTTAACGATTCAGCTTATCGGTTCTGCTAACACGCTAACCGCCATTTTGAAGAGGGTAGATGGAGAAATACTTTTTTTAATCCAACAGATTTGACCATTTGAACCGGTTAAGCTCAGAAGAACCTTGTGCTATAAAGTCAGTGACTTTATAGCACAAGGTTTTTCTGAGTTTAATCGGTTCAAATGGTCAAATCTGCTGGATTAAAAACATTTCACCAGTTGCCCTTAAATTGGCGAAATGAACCCAAAATACATAAAATTAACGACTCACCGTCGAGTGGTCGACACAAAACACAAAATAGAATCCTCCGGCCGTGTTAATTTGGCTTGAAACAGCGGGAAACTCTGCGGATTTATCCAAGTAACCCCAGCACAAACAGCTAGCATAAGCACCGAGTCCTTCTTCTTCTTCTAGGTGGAGTTTAATGGCGGTTGGCAAACAACTTAAGGTGCATTACCGCCACCTACTGAGCTGGAGCGTGGACAGGAGATAAACAGGACAAAAAAAATAAATAAATAAAAATAACCCAACTAAAGTCTACCTAAGAAGTATGTGTCCTACAAGAAAAGTAGAAAGTGAACCACAACGTCACCAACACAACTAAAAGTGACTGCCAAGTTCTAACTGCAAAAGGAAAATGCAGCCAACCAAGGCCTTTCCGGAAACTCTATCCTATATTATTCGTTTATTATTAAAATGGTTTACTATATTTTTTTACCCAAATGAGAATTGATAACAGAATTGATAAGGAATTGAATCGATAAAGGACATCGATAACGGCATTGATATTGATAATTTCTTATCAATTCCCATCCCTAGTGATATCTTCAAGTTGTTTGGCTATCAAGGAAAGTTTTGAAGTGAAGAAAACTGGAGGCTCAATCAAGAAAAAACAGTCGAGACAAAACTCATTCAGTTGTAAAGATTGTGGAAAAATATTTAACAAAAAGTGTTGTCTAAAGAGACATATGATAGTTCACACAGGACAGAAAAGGTTTAGTTGTGAAGACTGTGGAAAAAGATTTAACACAAATATTGATCTAAAGGCACACATGATAGTTCACACAGGACAGAAACGGTTTAGTTGTGAAGAGTGTGGAAAAAGATTAAACACAAACGGTAATCTAAAGACACACACGATAACTCACACAGGACAGAAACGGTTTAGTTGTGAAGACTGGAAAAAGATTTAGCCTAAAGAGTCATCTAATGAAACACATGATGGTTCACACAGGACAGAAACAGTTTAGTTGTGAAGACTGTGGTAAAAGATTTAACACAAATGATAGTCTAAAGAGACACATGATAGTTCACACAGGACAGAAAACATTTTAATGTGATTTTTGTGGACAAAAGTTTGGACAGAAGCCACATTTAAACAGACACATTATAGTCCACACAGGAGAGAAAACATTTGAATGTGATTTTTGTGGACAAATGTTTGGACGGAAGTCAGATTTAAACTCGCACATTATAGTCCACACAGGACAGAAAACATTTGCTTGTGATCTTTGTGAACACAGGCTTGGACAGAAGTCACATTTAAACAGACACATGATAGTCCACACAGGACAGAAAACATTTGTTTGTGATCTTTGTGGGCAAAAGTTTGGACTTAAGTCAAATTTAAATAGACACATGGGAATCCACACCAGAGAAAAGCAGTTTAGCTGTGAATAATAACCTATGTTTTATCTGTTTTAATGTTATATCATAAAACATTCAACCTTTATTTAGACAGATAAATCACATTGAGTCTAGAAAACTAATTTACAAGTGAGACCTGTTTAGACAGACAAAGTAGGGAAACTGGACACATGTAGGAATTGAAGGCAAAAAAAATCCTATTAAACACTTTCTTCTTGGCTGAGAAGAAAAACTACCGGTAATATAAAAAAACACAGCACAA